>JAODAC010029747.1:0-65110 GCA_027575185.1 Mimaenictus wilsoni
ATCAACAGTCACCTGCTGAGCACTTTTAACAGATTCATAGAAGCTCACAATTTGATTTCGTTTGTGTTCATAATCTAGCTGTCGCTTTTTAAGGTCCGTGTATTTATCTGGATCATCTTTCCCCTATTAAAATCACAAAATCGATTTTAAATGTAACAATACTTATAGTTTTGATCAATACTTACATACATACTGAGAACTCTCTCCAGAGTTTCTCTCAATTTCTTTCTCTTATCTTTGAGGACTTTTTCATTAAGGGGAGATGGCTGAGCAACATTGTATTCTAAAAATCATGAATTTAATATAATTAAACTTAAGTCGAGATAAATAAACGAACCCATTTGATCAATTTTTTCCAGCTCTTCAATAAGTTGATGTGGATCTTTCCCTTTCAAAACAGCAGCACGAACAAGTTGTCTCTGTTTTTTGTTCTTCTTTAGTTCTTGTTTTCTTGCCTCTTTACCTGTAAATCATATAAACCTTAGTTCATGAGGTCCTGACAAAAATCGAGATTAATAACTTACGTGCTTGATCTGTGGGATTCATGTATTTACCACTTTTCGTGGTATTTATTGAGCGTCGACCCATTTCTGCCTGTTTGTCTATTTAATACTTATATTTATACGTTTAATGAAGACAATTAGAACACAGATAGTAATTAGTGAAGAACACTGGTTTAATATCAGCAATATTTGTAATTTTGATACTTGAGAAATTTTTTGGTTATGTTTTTGTGACAATTTGTGTATACTATAGATTAAATCTTAAGAGAGATGTCCAACTCAATTTATGAAAGGTGGAGACGGTTTGAAAGGCGAATTGTGAAGGCGCTCGCATCTGATGATTCTTATGAAATGCTTATAAATTTCAAAATGTTTCATATTTCGTTTTATTAAATTCCACCATAGGAAGTTAAAATTGTAAAATTTCGATAAAAATCAGAGGAGAAACAAGAAACAAATAAATTATTCAGCGATTGCAGCGCTCTCGCACTGCGCCTCCCAAATAGTCGCCAATCAATACTAATTAAGTTGGGCTTCTCTATGCTTTATTTTATAATCATACATTAAATCAGAGGTTTCCAAACTTTTTATAGCTGTGCTCACTTTTTGAATCCATTTAATTTCATTTAAATTTGACAAGTTCTTGTGAATAATTGTATAATATTTTTAAAGAACAACATAATCTATTTTCAGAAAAATTATATAAATTTGTTATGGAAAATGTACTTTCCGAAATTTAGACTCTCCTGCCATCTAGTATTAAGTATCAAACAAAAATTCACACCGAAGAAATATACCGGTTTAGTTTACAATTCACATTCCAACAACTTGCACTGCCATGCAATCACTTTTCAGTTCTTTTATTTTAGAAGAGTAAAAACTGTGATATTAGTAACTATTGCAAAATCAAGCAATATGGGTGATATGAAAGGAACGTCCATCATGACTGAGGTAAAGTTCACTAATATATTATACTTTCGTGGTTATAAACCAATAAATACATCCCTAAATATACAACAATTTCAATTCAAACAATCCAAAATGAATATTTCAGATCAAACGCGTTGAGGATGCTATTAGCACTTGCTATGAACGCGTCTATCAGCTCGAGGCAAAAATCAACAACAAAAACATTACAGCTGAACGCAAAGAAAAACTCATGCAAGAACTATCTGAAGTGGAGAAGTTGTTGGTAACTAACAAGACAATTCTGAAGAACATGCGAAAGAGCAATCAAACCACCTTTATGGTAGCTGTCGGCATAGGTCTGATTATTTTTATCGTTTGGATGCTTTCTGAATTGATTTAACTTAAGAAGGTGCATTATTTTTTCGATGACATTTTTACAGAGAATTTTTTTAATACTTTTTTTTAATATTTTTATGAATTAAATTATTTGATACATTTTTATTTTGTGCGTTTACTATGAAGAAATAATTCTTTAATGGTGAGGTGTGATTTTATCTATGAATGTTGATTCTGTGAATAATTTGAGTGTACATATGTTTCAATTTTTCATATCTTCCTCTTTATCGTAAACATAAATGAATGGATGGCGTTCGATTAGTACAATATCTTTTTCGAGTTGTAACAACTGATTTTCCAGCTCACGCTTGCGAGTTTTCTTCGGGATTGTATCTGTTAATATAGGCAATCCTTGATAGACACGTTGCAATTCATCCCAGTTTTTCTTTAGTCCCTTTTTAAAATAATTTCCAATAAGATAATTTTATATAAAGTATAAACATTATTAATGATACTTACATCTAGCAATATTTTCCTTTCATCACGAGTGATGTACGTGCATTTCTGCTTAACAATTCCTTTGACTTCATTCAATTCTTCAATATTCGCCTGCTTTTGCTTAATTATCGCATCCAAATACCTTGGAATCTTTGCGAATATTTTGTTGGATACCTGTTCAGGTTGTTTGGGGACAACCCGGAACATATTGCATTTCACGTCGAGGAACTCCTTCCGTATATGTTCCTTCGGCTTCATTTCAAGCGCTTTCTGAACGTTTTGTCGCACAAAGTTCTTCTTATCGTGGCGTATTTTATGCATCTGTTCGTATACCACGCAGATGCTCTTGGGGACGGCCTCTCGACGTGATTTCGTCATCTTGTCACCCTCCACCGAATTGCGATCGACGGCGAATACTTTCCCCGTGTGCTTGCGCAGGAAGCATTTCGGATCCGGGCGCGGTTCCTTCGGTCGTCCCATCACACCAAACGCCTTGCGTTTGCGCTTTTGCTTCTCGTACTCCTTGACGATGTTCTTTTTGAAATTAGTCGGCGGTGTTACATAAGGTGCCATATGTTGGAAGGCTTCTTTACCCTCTTTCTTCGCAGCAAGCAGATCGGTGATTTGATTGATTTGGTAGATTGTTTCATTGTGTTGCCTGATACATATGATGGACATTATGAATAATTAATAAAAATAATATAATAGAGTAAGATATAGTATATAATATATTCGTAAAAAAGCCTCGGTGCCTGCAAGACTGTTTGCAAACTGTCTTTTATATTAGGCTTTATTGATTTCATTACCATGGTGATTTATTTCATCAGATTATCTAGATAGATTCCCTATCTATTGATCAAACTCTGAAGTGACATTAAACTCAAAACTTTCAACTTACATTTTCAAGAGTTTGCTTTGACTCTGTTGTTAACAAAAACACTTTTCAGACGTAAACAAAACAAACAATTGTTAAAAAAAAACTTAGCCTCCGGATGGCATCCGGATGATATTTTACATCATTTTATTGAGCAATCGTCCTGATTACTTTTGAAGTCAAGCAACGGCTTCCCCGCCAACTTGTGTCCGTGTTAGCAATAATCAAACGAAATAGAATAACACGTTACCAGGGTGACTGCACCGCTCAGTTACTGATCATAGGTGGCCATAATCATTTACATTTAAATTAGTCGTAATAAAATACTTCACCGAAAGATAATCACTGGTAATATATATTTTTTTGGCCACTCTCAAATCATGGCTGGCAGAGAATAAAAAGCGTTCATAGTTACACCATCTGTGATTCAATGTACAGTCTTCACATGCTATCTGTGTTTCAATGTTATCACGCATGCGTTGATTGCTGAGCTTAGTGGGAGAACATCTGGAAATGTATATAAATAATGCAGCAAGCACGGGTGAGAGGGTGGGAAATAGTTTTTTGGCTACTCATCGGAGGTAGCAGAGTGTATTAATGGTATCACATATACTCAACATAACATTGACGCACAGATGGCACTGCTATTCACGTCTATACTCTACTGCCATCTATGCTGTTAGAGTAGCTAAAACACTATAACCCGTCCTACCCACCCGTGCTTGTTACATTATACATATACGTTCCCAACATGTTCTCCCACTTAACTCAGCATCCGACGCATGTGTGATAACATTGATGCACAGATGAAGCTGCTATTGACGTATGTTCCCTACTGCCACCTACGCTATGAGAGTAGCTACAAAACAGTATTTCGGATACTCCGAATAATGGCTGGTTCATAGTTACGCTATCTGTGATTCAATGTAACCTGGGACTTCTTATATTACTTACACATCTCTCCAACATGATCTCCAACATCCGACGCATGCGTGACAACATTGAAGCATAGATGTCATTGCTTTTAACGAGTGGGCTTAACTACCACCCATGTTTTGAGAATATAGGGAACGTACTGTCACCCTCACATTCCACCCGCGCTTTGTTAATTACTTCATCTATGCGTAATCTATATTTCAAAGTACGAAGTTAATTCGTAATTTTAACACATAAAATTATGTACTTTAGCCGCGTGTCGTTGCACGTGCCACGATAAACTATCACCGAAATCAGCAAATACATGCACAAAAGCCAATTAATTAACGCAGTTTGCCTGATTCTACCTGCGTTTATCACCAACACACGGTAATCACCATATGGCAGCAAAATATCCATGAGAAAATCAAACAAATATCTTCGTATAGATAAAAGCACAATATCCAAAAATATGAGGCGTAATTTACCGTCATTGACATGGAAAATCATAAATAAATATTTCCTCTCTCTGATAATTTAATCGAATTTTCTGATAGTACCAACTATAAACGTTATAATCAACGTGGAAAATGATTTCATATAGTATTCAGTTGTGGCATAAACAAATCCTGAACAAAATGGGCAAAGAAATGAAAAACGATTTAAAGAAAATTAGAAGTAACAGATCAAAAATACGTCGGTCGAGAGCAAATGCCAGGGAAAGAAATCGAATGCATGACTTGAATGCAGCCATGGACATTTTGAGAAAGTATGTATATGAGAAAATTCATATCTAATTATAAATACCTTTAATTATAGACATATTCCGGTACAAAATATTCAAGGGGATATACATACAGCTCCACAAAAACTATCTAAAATTGAAACTATACGTTTGGCATGTAATTATATTTCGGTAATGTCACAAACATTAAATGAAGGAAAATCTATGGACATTGAACGATATCTTCACGCTTTGAGTAAGGACCTGAGTCAAGCCACCGCCAATTTGTTAATGAGCTCCATGCATCAAAAAAGCTCTAATTCTACTCCAATTTTAACAAATGCAGCAACGCCTTATTCAGATTTCTACAATAATTACTGGTGGAATCAAGAATATGAACGCTACGCAAATTGGAAAAATTATCATGATACGTATCAGTTTAATTTAAATCATATAAATAATAATTACACAAATTCGATTTCAGAATTTAATTACAATTATTTATAAATGTACAAAATTGATAAAATGATAAACAACTTTTCAAACAATCTAAATAATAAACTAAAACTTGAGACAATCATTTTTACAATTCGTATTAGGATCATAAGGTTCATTAACTTGAGCTATTATAGTTTCTAAAGGCGAATCGCATAATGTACATCTCAGTACACCACCTGCACTGAAAACTACGGCTTCTTCAGACACATAACAACAACAAATAGCGCACTTTAATTTCGAATTAATTAGCTGTATCATCGTAAACGAGCATCGATTATCGGCGTGTCGCATAGGACACGATAAACCTACGTACGCCTGCTCACATATTTTACATACAATATTCTCTTCCAAATTCAATCCTTTGCACTCACATAAAAGTCTCATAACCTCACGTACGTAATTCGTATTCAATTTATGTATTTTGAGGAAATTTGAGAGGACCGTATCTTTCAAATTTGTATAGCAAACATGTGCAACTTGTCGTTTGTATTCCGAAATGCCACCTTCTTTCTTCAGTTCTTGAACAATCTTGTCCAATAAATAAATCGATAATTGTATGTAAATCATAGTGATTATATCAGTCGCCTGTTTTAGGTTATACTCATGGATTGTTTCAATAGTATCTACTACTGTTTCAGATATTTTTGCAATGCATAAATACTTTTTAAGATCTGACAATGTTAGATCGTCGTAGTTTGTTGCTTTTGGTAGTTCGTTGCCTATTAATATCTTTTTTTGAAATGATCCAACTCTGAAAATTAAATATTTAATATATATTGTTCATAATAAACAAGCTGCCAATGGAAAATTACCTTAAAATTTCAAGTAAATCATAACCATCGTAAATACGGTCTAACGCCATGAATTTATCCAGTGCTTGTTTTTCTTTGTGAGCAAAATTCCACAATTTCAGTTTCAAACGCCCACTAAAGTGATAGCCATAGTGGAATGTAATTAAGGAGAGAATTGCATCATTTTCACTCAGAACAATATCCATTAAATTGTTCTTACTCCAATCAAGGTTCATGTATATTTGACGTTTTTCAACATGTAGTTTATTATTCTTAAAACTTGTTTGTATCTCTAAGAGTACTCCAGTTAAAGTGGATACTAAAATAGAACCATGTGCTGTCTTCTGAAAACCTGTTAAATAAGATAATTAATTAATTAAAATCAGAGATATCAAGCCAACCAAACCTGTAATATTAATATTGGCACAATTCAAATCCATCCTTTCGAGAACTTCGGCATCTTTATCCAAAACAAACAATAAAATATGCGATTGTTGAACTACATGGACAATCATTCGCTTATTTTTAACTTCGACATCAATATATTCAACACTCATATCGGTTGTATCAGTTAATAGAATTTCCTCTCCAGTTTTGCAATAATTGATTAACACGTTGAATACTGGTATAATTATCACTTTACCAGCTTGATTACCAACAATTAACAATCCTAAAATGATTTAGAGTTTAGTTGATGAAAAGAATGAAGGATTATAGAAAATATACCTGAATTATCCTGCATCCCATACCAACACATCGTGGTAATCTCATGCATTTTTGTGTTATACTCCAACATAAAATTCAGTTTAACTTCAGCGTATTTCTCCATAGGTGTTTGATTCATTTGCCAGAAAACAATACGACCATCGCCATAGCCCACAATTAGACTACAATACGGCAATGTTTGCATGGTTTTGTGTTTTTCTGGTGGTTTTTGGTACAAAGTTGTCCAACAAAATGCTAAAATGTATATGTTAACTTTATTACTAACTATACTTTATTAATATTAATGATTTATCCCCAACCTTTTGCTGTGTGCATTGTTAATCTTTTAAGTGCTTCATCAAGATGTTCTGGTGAAGTATGTTTATCAATAGCTGTCCATCTGTATTTAAATCTTTCAATATGCAACTGATTTACATTCAAAACATGCTCATATTTTGTGAGGCCATAAATATGACAAACTCGTACATACAAATCCAACGATCCCACATCTGTAATCGTTGCAACTAGGCATTCTTCGCCTACAAGTTGGTTTGGACTGACTGAAGATTTAATCATGAAAAACTCTGTCTTCTTGATATTATCCAATCCGCCAGTGACATTGCTTTGTAGCAAACATGTGAAAATCGAATCTGGAGGCAGGGAGAACAAAAACGATCCGACGTCGATATCCAGGTGATCTATTAGCATGTACTTAGACGGTTTGATAAACAATTTGTAGTAATTTAAGTAGTTTACATGTTTTTCCAAGTCAGGATGAAGTTTTAATGTAAGAACGCCGGTATTTGTTGTTATCACTAGTAGATGTTGATTTCTTTGTATACTGAATTTCGGCAATGGTTCGTAGAGGAAATCAGAACAATCGACGAATCTTAATTCACCAAACATTTTAAATATTATTCGTTTTTGATAAATTAACAATTGTGAGATCTGATGTCTTGTTAAATGTTTTGGTTAGAATGGACGAAACACGTGCTCTAACCCAACAGAGTAGAACTGTCAAATAGGTTTAAATTTGATGAGGTTAGTAAGAGATAGGTCTATTGTCGGTGATTTTAAGATTTGACAAGTCAAGGCTATTGCAAACCATTGTAAACATTGGCGTAGGAATACATGGACCGTTAATAACCATGTCAGCCAAAAGAAAAATATGAGCTGGAGTCAAACCGTTTTTGTTGCGTGTTTGACCGAATGCAATTGAACTTGTCAGAGTTGCTCAGGTGGATAACAACAGACTGTTTCTGTTGTTATCCAATTTTACTAATAAAATCTCATTATCAATAGTCCATGTATCTTTATGCCAATTATTCCAAATTGATCATTACGTACCTTAGATGTATATGATTTGTCATAAATCATTTGAAACGATAATTTCTAGTTGCTGGTTTTAATAAAATTCGTTCATATGTGCACAATTCTATTTCGCAAATTTATAGTTGAGTAAAAAAGCTACCGCAGGCGAAATTATCACAAGAAAGTTCGGTATTTAACTTTTCCAAACGATTACGAAAAATGCATTTGTAGTAATTATAGTAAACTAATTCAGTTACATAATCTGCTTCTTATTGTGAAATTTCCCATTTACCCCTTCCACAGTATGTATCAAACAGAGATAACAATATATTAATCAGATCCATAGAGATTATAAGAGTGACGGAGACAACTAAATCAGCGCGCGCACATTCCATCCAGTATGTCACTGGACCATCCGATCTCTCTGCCCCCAAGAAAAACCTCACATTGCGTGAAAATGTGAAAAAACGTCGACGTCACTTTCAGATATTTACAAGTCTATTTTTGATCGAATTTCTACACACCACACAAACCGAATCAGTACATACCGTACACTGTCAACCCCGAAATGTTCATCTTGAAGCAATAAACAAAAGAGCGTGAAAATGGATAAAATATTCCATGAGAAGGTAATTTGTTCATAATTGCAGAATGTCAGGTCATAACCTATAGTCAGGTGTATTTTTTATTTATACCTGGTGCATTGTACATGCGAATATTAAGGTGACATTGCAGTTTTTAATCAAGTTTATTGTGCTTTGCAGCAAGAGGGTTCTCTCTGTGCCCAGCACTGTCTGAATTCCCTTCTCCAGGGCGCCTACTTCACACCTGTTGACCTGAGCACGCTCGCGTTGAATATGGACGAGGCGGAGCGTCTGCGAATGGCTGAATGCGGTGAGGAGAGCGACGAATACCGCCGCTTTTTGGCGCAACCCTCCGGCAACATGGATGACAGCGGCTACTTCAGCGTGCAGGTGATCAGCAGTGCGCTGCAGGTATGGAATTTGGAACTCGTGCCTTATTCGAGCACGGACGCACGCGTCCAACACGTCTTCACTGATCCATGCGTGATGAATGCATTTATCTGCAACTACAAGGACCACTGGTTCACCATCCGCAAGCTGGGCCAGCAGTGGTTCAACCTAAATTCGCTACTCGACCGACCCCAGTTGATTTCGAACACATACCTGAGCTGTTTTCTAGCGCAGCTTAAAAACGATGGCTACTCAATATTTGTGGTTTTTGGAAATCTACCAGATTGCGAGGCGAATAGCATCCTGCTGGCGACACCCATTGAGGCGTCTATGGTGCCTCAGCCGTCACGTAGACTGGCCTCGACCAGTTCCTACGACGACGATCCGGACATGCAGGCCGCGTTGCAAATGAGCCTCAGCGAGATGGATAGTTCGTTAAAGACCAGTGCCAACGTGAATAAGTGTAAGAATTTAAATAGTAGTGATGCGGATTTACAGCGCGCGATTCAGATGAGTTTGGAAGCAAATGCGTTTGATGTCGATGACGATGAGGATGCTTTGAAGAAAGCCATACACATGAGCTTAGAGTGCTAAAAATTGTTGCTTGCACTACTTTGTCACGTATACATATATTTCCAAGCAAATGAAAACAAAAATTGATCAAGTTTTTAATGTTCTAGAACTGATTTTACAAATTCGGCGATTTTCAATTTTAATGTTTAAGAGACGATTGTTGTGGTGTAATGTGATGAATATTATATTCATGTTTTTTTTCTTTTCAGAAGCACTGTCATTTAATGGTTGTTTATTTAATACTAAATTTATTGGAGTTCTGTATTGTGTTACTTATATTTCGCTAAAGTATTGTCAATTAATAAGATATTTTTATCAGACGATTAATGATTTTTAAGATAGATTCTATTTAAGAATATTTTAAGTTGTTGTTCTATGTTATAATAAATTATATTTTTGTTAACATTATTTGTCGGTAGTTCTTGTACATTCTAAAATAAGCCCGTCTCCGCCCCATATATTTATGTCAATATTCAATTTTTGTACCCATAAAATTTAGCTTAAAAATGTGTACCGAAATGTATATCTTGAAAAGTCAGACAAAATTTGACAGCAATTCTAACCTAAAATGTCATCCAACAAAACTCTGATTTGGCATATACTAGTAAACATCAAACATATGCTCGCAATCAGTGTAATTTAAAAATTTAATAACACATTGGAAAATAACGCATTTCAACGAAGCAATATCTCCAGAATGGACGACTCACACATTCCAATCGACATTAACACGAACAAACTCCTAGATTGGCTGATAAGTCGAAGGCATGTATCCAAAGATTGGCAGAATAACATCCTGCAAATCCGAGAGAAAATCAATGCTGCTATCCAGGATATGCCTGCCCATGACGGCATCGTCAAACTGTTATCTGGTCAGCATATTAACTACTTCCACTGTGTCAAAATTATAGAGATTCTGAAAGAGACAGAGGCAGATACTAAAAATCTCTTTGGTCGGTATGGTTCGCAGCGGATGAAAGATTGGCAGGATATAGTAAGCTGTTACCAGCAGGACAACATCTATTTAGCCGAGGCTGCTCAGCTAATGATGAGAAACGTGAGTTATGAGGTGCCTAGTTTGAAGAAGCAGATTACCAAGTGCGAACAGGCTCAACAAGATTGCGAGAAGAAAATCAAGGACTACACCAGAGCTGAAAATATTGCCACTAACGATTTTAATGCATCCTGTAAGCAGTTGGGTATTAAGGGAAAAAACATTAAGAGCGAATTGTTGGAACTTTTGAAGGAGTTACCCTTGATATATAAAAAGATGAACTTTGGCGAGTTACAAGATGGTATAGCTATGTATAAATCCTTTATGAATTTTCATTCTGGAAAACCAGACAACCTTCCAGCATTGCCTATCTTATCGTATTTGATCACACATGGTAATACTACAACTTATGAGTATACTTACGGTGAGAAACCTGTTACGGTTGAGGAACCTCCTGTTATGCACGAAGAAAATGCCAAAACTGATGAATCTGCAAATATTGATTTCGGTGATGACGTTCAGATTGATTTCTCGTCTTTGAATACCGAGAAAGAAATTGACTTCGGCGATTCGCCTTTAAATGAAGGCGATATTGATTGGGGAAATACTTCCTCTGCTGAAGAAGAGTTTGAAATCGTTGATATTGATGTGAATCTTGAAGAATCTGGAATTGTTGTTGAAAACTCTGGCCTTGATGGTGGCGTGGCAAAAGGCACGGATGCCTACACAATTTTGGATAATCCTAAGACTAGGGATCAAATAATCAATGACCTTATGGAGCTGAACGCATTTATTAAAATGCGTTTGTATGAGATGGCGAGTGGAGTTGATATGATGGGAATGATAAGCGGGCCTAATTTGCATAAAATGCAAACAATTGAGGGTGTTACGGCTCTTGGCGATCATGTCAGTATTGCATTAGATGGTTTGATGAATAAACGCATTTTCCACTTGCATAATATCAAACATTCGCCCAAGTATGTGGATATGTTAACTGCTTCATTGAAGCAGAAATTAGATGTGGTTGGGAGAATGAAAGCTAGTAAGACATTGGTGGAGGAGAAGATGGTGGAACAGGCTGGACAAATCAAGAAAGTTAATCCTATTATCAGGCAAGTGGTTGATAAGACGAAAGTTTTGCAGAAACAAATCGAGGAGGATATTTCCAAAAAGTATAAGGGGCGAGTCGTGAATATAGTTGGTGCTGTTAATCAAATGTAATATGATTAATTGAAAGCTTGTTAATTGTGTATAATAAAAATATTTAATGGGGTTTTAATATAATTGATTGTATTATTGAGGTTTTACCATTGAATAAAGCTTTTGAATGTTTCATTTAAGCAAATATTACTTCTTATTTGCTAATTATCAGAATCCCCAGAGGATGTGTCTGTGAAGCTGGTAACATCACAGCGCCCCTGGGGGTTAAAATAAGCCAGCTCGAGCATTTTTTTGAGATTCTGATTCCTGTGAAGCATGTATTAGCTCCTCATCATGCAGGGATGCACAAATTATTTCTATATGCGTATTACACGTACAAAAAGTTTCATTCGATTCCCCGTCGGACAATTGAGACACTCTCCTGGTGAATTTATCCGTTTCAGGTGTTGTTGTTGTTGCATATCGTATCTTTCCGTTAAATTTCTGGTTTCTGTGTGTAGCCTACATTCCTGTATTTTGTTTCAACAGCTGACAAATGTAGCTCCAGAAATCAACTTCACATCGGCCCACACCTTAAAATTCCACAAACAATAAAATGTTCTAGTTCAGTTTCTTGATGACAACAAGTGATTTCCAAGATGCCACAAGGACGGAGAAAAGTGCCATTTAGTGGGAAGGCCAAAAAGGAGCAGCTGAAGCAGAAGAAACAAAAAGCACACTTTCAGGCATCTCATTCAAGAGCGAACGTCCTCCTGAAGCATAACAGTGATGAAGAATCTTCCGACAGCAGCCACGTTCAGAAACTTAACTATCAACCGACGAAAGGTGGCCGTAATGCCAATCGATATGTTTTGCAATTTTACAAGGAAACACCCGAAGAGCTTAAACAGAGCAAAGAACTTGCTCGCCAACATCTCAAATCGATAGACTCAGGTAAATTAACAATCAACATTGATGACTACTTTATTCCGGAGCTAGACTTTCCAAAGAGACCAAAGTGGTCTTATGATATTAGCAAAGAAGCGTTAGAGTCTCAGGAGCAGAGATATTTTACGGAATACTTGAAAGACTTAGAGGAGAAAGTCAGTTGGAAGGAGCAGAGTTTCTTTGAGATTAATTTGGAAACGTGGAGGCAATTTTGGAGAGTCTTGGAAATGTCCGACATAGTTTTAATCGTTGTGGATATCAGATATCCTGCACTATTATTCCCTCCATCACTCTATGAATATGTGACGAATATTTTGCATAAGCAAATGATACTTGTCCTGAATAAAATCGATCTTTGTCCAACACCATTAGTAGCAGCATGGAAGAATTACTTTCGATTAAAGTATCCGTCTTTGACCGTGTTGATGTTCACAACATTACCAACTTATAATCTAATGAAATGTCAGGAAAATCGATCTGGTTTGGTCATCCGTCGGCGGAAGGGACGGATTCGTATGGCTGCAGAAGGTACGCAACTATTACTAGACGCCTGCAAGAGAATCGTTGAGGACCGAGTAGACCTGAGTAGTTGGGAGCAGAAAATCAAGGAGGAATGCCGGGAAGACTTTCAGGATACAGATCGAGTGGAAGTTGGAGAGACGATAGATATTAAGAAGACTGATGCTAGTTTTTTCGAACACGAACTATATAGAAACGCTGTTTTAACGATTGGTTGCATTGGCCAACCAAATGTGGGTAAATCATCTTTGCTCAATGCCATAATGGGGAAGAAAGTCGTGAGTGTTTCTCGCACTCCCGGTCATACGAAATACTTCCAAACGATTTTCCTCACGAAAAATGTGAGATTGTGTGACTGTCCTGGTTTGGTCTTCCCATCGAAAGTACCCAAAGAATTGCAGGTTTTAATGGGAAGTTTTCCAATTGCTCAACTTAGGGAACCGTATAGTTCGATAAGATATCTAGCGGAACGTATAGATATGCCGAAATTACTGGCGGTGAAAAAAGTCGATGAAGATGATCAAGATGATCCTGCCTGGTCGCCAATGGACATTTGCGATGCATGGGCAAAGAAACGAGGATATCTGACGGCAAAGGCAGCTCGATTGGATACGTATAGAGCGGCAAACAGTCTTCTGCGTATGGCTTTGGACGGGAAGATATGTTTGAATATGCATCCGCCGAATTATAAACCGGAAGATTGGGAAACGCACCCGGATGTCGACTTGGTGCGGTGGGTGAAGGCTATTACAGATCAGCAGAATGAGAGTGTATGTTTGAATGCACCAACCCCAACTTCTGAAGATGAATTAAGTCCATATTATGATGAGTCCGAGCAAGTCGAGAGTAATAAAGAGAGCGAAGGTGACGAAGATGAAGACGAAGAATTTAACTTCCCCAGTAATAAATTTACTGCATTGAAAGAAGACGAATGAATTTGTTGTTTCTTGGCCGAAAAATATGTCCGTGGTGCGTTTGTTGCAAATTAATAAAGTTAAATGCTTACATTAAATTTTTATTTGTCCTCCTTTTAAAGAAATAAAGTATAAGTAAAACATGAAAAATGAGGTATGTATAGTTTGTACTTTTATTTTCGAAAGATATGTCTGATATTAGAAATAAGCAAAATTATAAATATATTTAATTGTAAACAGTTGATATGTATGATTGGTTGCAAACAATTTGTTTTAAATATTAAGTTTTGCCAATTTGGTTGCAGAAGTTTAATAAAACTTATTAGGAAGTTCTGTATAATAAATTCACATATTTTGTTCTATTACTAATAAAATCACACTTTCTCATTTTAATCAGGATTTTAACGTTATAGTAAACTAACACCATTGATTCAAATTTCATAATATTATGATCATAAGTTCATAATAATATATAACCTAAATGTTCAAAATAATTTTGCTCATAAACCTATGCTCTTGGAGCTGTTTACACCCAAAACAATTTGCGAGTTTCTTCCATATTAATCTAATATAAACCGAGCTGAAATTATTTTAAAATGCAGGATTCATTAGAGGATTACCTGAAAATAGCAGGAGTGGGCAAAGATAAGAAAATTAAGTATGTATTCCACATCGAATAAATTAAAACCTCCAATATTTGTACTAATTTCTTTGAAATTCTAGCAATGAAAGATTAGCAAGCATTAAAGCAACTCTTGAGTGTAAAAAAAGAGCAGAGGATTATGCACAACGAATTGTCGAGGTTCTCATTGAAGGCAAATTACAACCACAAATATTTTTAAAAAGTGTAAGCTGTTACTCTTACGTTACCTATTTTCTAATCACAGATCATAATAAGACATATTTGTAGCTGAATTGTATCAATGAAGATCTGTATGAAGATGTGGTTGATGAAAGGTCTATTACAAAGCTTTGTGGATATCCAATTTGTGGGAAAACAATTCCTGAAATGCCTGAGAAGAAATATATTATTTTGGCGAAAGTCAACAAAGTCTTCGATCTTACCGATAGAAAGGTCTATTTTTATTCCATGCAATATAACATTGTTTCATTTATTTAATTTTAGAAATACTGCAGCAATTTTTGTTATAAAGCTAGTACCCACATTAAGAAACAAATAGATAATTCACCACTATGGCTTCGCAAGTCGGAGACAATTTACGAATACAACTTACTGCCTTTTACAAATGCAGGCCTCTCTCCTGGCGAAGAGGTTGTTAATAGTATTAAAACTGAAACTCACACAGAACCTGATAAAGAAGATGATGATAATTTTACATCCATTACTGCATTCACTGAAGCTTGTCTTGGAGAAGCCGAAGGTAATCTTCCAGACGATGATCCTGACAAATATAACCATGGTGAAGTAAAATTAACCGAAGAAAATATTGTTAATGAAACCAGCAAGACTGGGAAATCTATTTTAAAGCAACAACAATCTATGGATGAGAGTATTCAACAAGATGGTGAAGTACCTTCAACTTCAAATTGTTCGAATGTTATAGGAAGAAAAAAAGTCAAGTTTATTGATAATATAATTGAGTCACCTGCAAAGAAAGTAAACATTCAGAAGGAAAAGGAAGAATTGAAAGCAAGCGTTGAAAATATTTGCAAAGCATTTAATATTAACCTTGATTTGAATAAGGGCAAGGGGCTTGAAAGTAATAACCTCAACTTTGTGATAACCTCAAGTGAAGATAACCTCGAAAAAGAGGTTAAACAATCTAGCACGGAACAGGGCGATCAAAATATTAAAATAGACTATAATAAAATGAATAATATCATCCGAAAAGTGAATGAGGCTGAAAGAATGAGAAATAAACAACCCATTCTTATTGATATAGCTCCAAAAGCATTACCTTTCCCTAAAACGGTAACAGAACCAACCCCGCCGAAATATACAGAGCGTATTATTGCCATAGCCAATAAAACTTTGCCTAAATTACCAATAACCCAAGATAAAGATATGCATACTATTATTGATAAAGTTAAAACATTGGAATTGAGTAAAAAGAGGAAAGTTAATGAGGAGGATGAAAAAATGCGTAAAATTTTGGAGAAAATTCAAAAGAAAAACACGGTTGAAAAGAAATCTCAAGTGATAATGGTTGATACTCTTGTAAATCCAGAAGTTCATCGTTCACAAATTGAACAGGCTGCTAAAACAACAGCAGTAACATCGAAACATACACTACGAATTGAAGAATGTGCACAAATAACCCGTGCCTTCCAAAAATGGTTAACACTCGAGACGTTTGTGTTCCTCTATGGCGAAAAGAAAATAAGACAAATGATTAGCAACGAACAATTGGATTCGTACTTTACGAAATTAAAAATTGCCGAATTGGAAACATCGAAGCAGTTGAAGTACTTTGAGATTTGTAGACGATTGCAGCTGAAAGAAATACAAGATGAAAAGTTTGATAGTGGTTGCATGGATGCAGAAGAAAATTCACGAAGTGCGTTGAAACCTGTTCCACAATATGAAGCATTAAAGGAAGAAGTTGAAGCTATGAATTTGAAAGCTCACGCCTTTTATAGTGGGCAGATTGTTGTGAACGCAAAGAGTTTAGATGAACAAGTTGGTATGAAGAAGAAGGAGGATGTTGTTTTACCTTTGGTTGAAGTTTCCAATACAATTGCATTGAGACGTAGTGTTTTTATTAAATCCGTTTCACAATAGTAAGTTATACTTTATTATTTCATTTATGGTTTAATTATTATTTAATTAAAATGTCTATAATTTGTTTTATTACAGTATTAATAATCATCTTTATGAAATGGCACTTCCCGAATCAACATTATTAACGGTACAATCATTGATAAAAACCTTCAAACTTGAAGCAAATAATGTAGTACTCAAACCAACACAGTGGAATATAATCGCATTAATATTAATTAATTGGTAAGATTAATATAAATCATTTCTTATTTATATTCATACTTATTCACTATTTATTCATTCTTGTAATTCTTCAGCCTAAAGAAGAAAGAAGAGGACTTGATATCAACAAAATGTCAAGAGTACTTTGAAAAATTCAAGAAAAGTTTTCCGAACTCCAATGATTTGTTGACAGCCTGTACTACAATTGTTGAAAAGTTTGACACTTTTATTGAGAGTCAAATCTTGGATAACAATTAATTAATGTTACACTTTTTTTTGACGTTTATTATTTCAATACAAAGCAAACAGTATCAGACGCCAGGTTTATTTTGACGCATTTATTTTACTGTTGTATCGATATACATTGGTTATTGCTGCATATTTTTTGTGAAACGTTCAGATTTGTCTTGGCAAGATGGGGACTAATATGCTTTCGGCGAAGAAAGTCAAATTGCATGGTTTGCAAGATAAGCGATGGACGGTTCAGGATCATTTGACGCAATATAAAGGATTGGTGAATTTGTACAGTAGGTCTAGATATTTGCAGTATATTATTGCAATTCGGCATTGTTTACAGCTTCGGCAATGTTAGAATATTTAAGAGAAATATTTTATATTCTATATTTGCTTCCTTTCGTTGATTACCTCTTTGTTGAAGAATGTTATCACTGTTTTTGGTATGCTAATCAACATAATCAACATCATGATTTATGCATTTATATATAAATTGTAGAGGTTTATAGCAGGTTCAATGGCGTTAGGGCATCTAAAAGTGGGGTAAGTATCGATACTCGTCGATTCTTCGGGTATTGAAAAATCTCGAAAGTTTGGATACCTTCTCTTTCGATTCTCGTGGTTTCATAAATATTCCCTACAAAATTTCATTTCTCATTTTATTTAAAATGCTGACCGTTATAATTTTCGAGGTTTGGGACCGAGACCGTATATTGTACAACAATCTTGTGATAGTACCTGTTTCCTTAGGAATATAAGAAGGAGAATGGTGCAACTCATAAGAGTCTTACAAGTTAGTCTTACTTGTTAGCAAAAACAGTGTACAACTCACATGGAATGCCCTTTCCTCTCGTACGCCTGAGGAAATGGGTACCATCTGATGCTCGTTGTACAATATACTATTCTGCAACTGTTATGTGTAGTAGGAGTAATAGGAGTAGAAAAAATCATTAAATATTTATACCACATTCTAATACTAATATATAATCACTAGGACGAGACAAGAAAATCCTCGACACAGACACGAAACTAAACATAAAGAAACGAAAGAAGGAATACAAGCAACTGAGCAGGCAGATTTCTCTAGGCAGAGAAGAGTTGAAAAATTGCATGTATGGAGATCAACAAAAGGTCCGAAATATTTTGTCGGAAGATAGATCCATGAAGTTGGCCTACCAGGAATTACATGCAACTGTAATGACATAAGGAAATCTGTATGCATTTCGTTGAATGAAATATGTATTAAATTTTCAGAAAGTTATAGATCACATCTATCAGGACAATTTTGCAAGGCGCAAAATGTTAGATCTTCAGAATTATCGCCTCAAGCTCAAAATTTGCAAACTTATCAAGTTAAGGGTATTTATAATAATTGTTTTATAAATTAATTATTAATACTCAATTTATTAAGCTGGAAGAAGGAGATTTGCAAATGCAAGCCGAAATGCAAACATATAACAAGACCCCTCTAGAGATCCAGATTGCTATTGTAACTGGTAAGGTGCAGGATATGATATTGAAGAAAGAGGCGGCCATTACTGTCAAGACTACCTACAAGACATTGATTGATATAATGACAAAGGTTGATTAGTTTTCATAATACCCGCATTATAATATTAAAATATTACTTTCAATTATAATACATACAATTTGTAGGATGCTATTTACTATGATGCTGTCCTGGAAACACTTAAAGAAGATGCCTTAGTTCAAGGTTCCTGTTTGATCCAATCAACAACATTGGGGCAACTTGCTACTGAATACGTTGATGATAGAAGAACTGAATTTGAGACTCTGCAAGCATGTGTCAAGGAGGATATGAAGATTCGAGTGAAAAATTTGGCAGAAGTTGAAGAACAGATTGATGAAACTTTTAAACATCTACGTGGGCTAATAAGAAGGGATGTAAGTTAAATCAATGTCTGTTAGCAGCAGACTACTCACACAGACAGGAATAACAATAGAAGTGTGGGGTTTCCACCCACTCATCTATGATGCACATTTTTTCGTAAAGCTGTGTAAAATCTCTAGCCGTCACAAATTGCATACTTCCAGTTTTGTAAATTCTTCTAGGCTTTCCTATCGCTATGTTTCCTTACTTTTACTGCTTTATTGTGCTTCTACTTTTCATTTCCAGAGTTGCTCGTTCCGACACGGTTCCCGCTAAATCTTAAAACCCTTGGTCCGTACGTCAGTTTTGTAGCACCGCGGTACCCTTTGCCGTTAGATTGCACTTCTCCGAACGACGGACCTTCTGCACCGCATGTGCGTCCCCGCGGTCTTTTCCGCCGCTGGCTGGTGGTTTGCACAGCCCTGCCGCAACCGGAGGCTACTTACCCTATTATCAAGTCGCACCGGCAGGAGTCTCTCTCGCTCGGCTTGGTACCTCCCTCAATCCTACTTAAGTCCTAACTAACCAATCACTGCGCACCGCGATCATTCCCGCTAACAATCTCAAAAGTTCAAGCCCATCAAGAGCAGCTCTGAACTTCTACTATTTTTCTAACTTCTTTTACTTGGTTCTGGATCACACTCATGAACACTTCGTCGTCTCTTTCGCATACGTCTACGCGCTCAACAGTGTTGTGTCGGCACTCACACTTTTTTACTTTTAATAATCTTTGTTATTACTTGAAGCAGTGTACTTTTCACTGCACCACGTTCACAGATCTCCCGTGTCAACGTTACGTAACACGAATTGCTCAGAAGCTCTAGAGACTACTCTTAAAATCCCATATCTTTTCAGAGTGACATCACAACTTGTATAGATTCTCATATCCCTGCTACCGAAAGTTGGATAGCATTGCAATCTCAAATTCAAGAAATCACTGATCTCCTTCAAATTCTCAAGGAGACCACGCTGGTATCTAATTTCGAAGCAATCTTCCCTTGGTAACATTTTACTACTTTTCCTGATAGCAAGTCTCATTTCCAATTGATTTTACCAGTATGCAGGAACAGGCACGCCAATCTGAACGACTGACGATGTTCGTCGTCAATAACGAAGAGGCCCGAAAACGTCTACAAGAAATGAAAGAACATGCAAATGTAATTGCTAACAAGATGGAGAATACAATGGTAGACTCAACTGATTCGTATAAGGAGAAAAAAAACGAAATTTCGAAATTGATACAAGAGGAGGAAAAGCGTAAAGATGAAACGCTGAATTTGTGTGAGAAGCGTGGACAGCTTCTGCTACAGATTCGGAAAATCCTACAACATTTGGAACATATAACGACCAAGGTGCAGACTGATGTTCAAAAAAAGAATATTGGTTTTGATCCAGTCGATGCAATCGATTCGGAAGAGTCTGTACATTTACCACCCTTGGAACCGGATGGACTGAAATCGATCGCACTCGTACGCAATAAAATCAGTGCACTACTAACGAAGTTCTTTGATTATGAGCGTGATATGAACGAGACCACTGCATTAGAAGCTGTGGAAATGTACACTCAGCTTATAACTCGAACTTGTAAGACTATTGACTTCAGCACCGTTGTCGCCGAGTGTAAGTTCTTCTTTTCTATGCTATGCAAATATCAAAATATTCATCTTATTTGTTTTACAGCTGATTTGCTGGAGGGACTGATGTTTGAAGATGCTCTTATTCCAACTAGAGAATTTATTAAAACAGAGAGTGAGCAAATCGTCACCAAGATGTTGCAGATTGAAGAAACGACCGTGTAAGGATAAATCTTGCAATGAATCAAACTTTTTTGGCTTTTAATTTGTCTTTTTTTGTATATTTTATATTAAAAATTTAAATGTACGGTTCGGTTGACTTATTATGTTAATATATGCGAGTATAATTGGAATAAAACAAACAAATTGTGCTGCTAATTGGAACTAATTGTAAGTAGTATTTCTTTTGTACTGGATAGTTATTCAAGCAATGCAATGGTATAATGTGGTTCATCGAGCATGGAATGGTACTCGGTTAACGTCGCAAACTCAGCTATGTACCTACTATAAACATCTTACTGGGCAATCTACTAGTACGGTTATAACAGCCATAGGACGAGTATGCCATTACATAATCAAAATCGATAAGAAAATGTGCATATTATACAACAGATGTGGAAAAAAATATATTATTATTATTATTTTTTGTTTGATTTTACCGAGCATCGACTGCTATGGTCATTAGCTCTATTCAATTCCTTTTCATTGTAATTAGTCTTATTAGAGGCTAACACTATTGATAAGAAGAATTCACCTTACTATGCATCCCCACCGAGAATCAAACCCGAGAAACAAACTATTATTATTATTAAAAGCAGTTTACTGCATATGTTACACAGTCTATTTTCGCATCATCTCTTGCTTCTCTACACATTGAAATAATTATATTATCAGCAACTTAAAATAAGCTACCCTTTCTTGTTTTAACTACAGTTGTTTTTTTCAAGACCTTCTCAAAATGCACTGATTAAAAACTATTGAAACAAAAAAAAACAAATCCAAAAAAATAATCAATGCTATCATCCTAGTGAGCCGTGCTTCTTTGCAAGTATATATAAAGCTGACTAAAATGTGTGCCTTTCATTTTTGTGTGTTTATTGTGTTAACTAATGTGATTTTTGGTGTTAAATTAATGCAAAAAAAATAAGTTTATTAATTCGTTGTTCAGGCAGGTGCATTAATTAAAATTTACCAGATATTGGACGATATGGCGCAAATAATTAAATAACGTTGCTTACAATGCAATCTTAAAATTAAGTCTTGATACTTTTTTTATAGATTATCATATTAATTATATACAGAAGTGAATCTAATCCAAGTTAAAATCTTCTACGAAGAATGTTTAAAAAAAAATTTAATCATAAAATAAAATATCTAAACAGGAAAGGGTATTCCAATGCTTTGTTTGAATTTCTCTCTTATAATATAAAAGTTTAAAAAATTAACCCAGACCATGCGTTTCCTGTGTTTCATTTGCATGTCGCTGCAGCCTTTTTTGAAGTGATTATCCTTCAAATATTAAGTTTTAATGTTTAAGGGAGTGATTGCTGACTATTTACACGCATATAGTGATTTGAGGATGTGATTCGATGAAGGAACTTCCTTTACCGCGTGCAACAATTTCATTACGCTATTATTAAAATTGAAAACTCCATCGTGCTTATTGATCTGTAATTATTTAAAAAGCTTTAGAAATGAAAGTGAAGAATATGAATTTGCTTCCATTTTAAAAATTGACTTTGAAACTTTAGCACAAAAAAGAGTTAATTAACTTGATTAATCAAGACGCCACCAGATCAAGATAATTAAATAACGTTGCTTACAATGCATTCTTAAAATGATTTACACATTATTTATAACTTATTTTATATACTATCTGATTAATTTAAATACTAGAAATACCGAAGTAGAACTTATCCAAGTTAAAATCTTCTACAGGAAGAAAGTATTAAATTTTCGTATACGCTAAAAACATTAATTCAAACAAAAAATATCTAAACAGGAAGGAGTATTCCAATGCTTTGTTTGAATTTCTCCCTTATAATATAGAAGTTTTTAAGCAATTATTAGCACCAAGTGTTTCTTTTGCATGTTTCTGCAACTGCCGCATGGAATGTCCTCCACCAAAACATTAATGAAACAAAAATATAACTGGTTGTTTTATTTATTCAGAGAAAAACATATAATCATATACAAATAGAACAAGTTTAAATACTTTTGTTATCAAAAGTTTACAAATATATTAAATGTGTTTAATAAAACATGAAATGAAACAAGAGTGAAACGAAAAAATGAAACATACAACTTAATTCATTTGCAACAGGACTGGACAATGATCGCTTCCCATTATCTCAGGCAAAATACTGCTATCCCCAACTCTTTCCGTAATACGCTCAGAGACAAAGAAGTAGTCCAGTCTCCATCCTACATTTTTTGCTCGTGCATTACCCATGTACGTCCAGAAAGTATAACCAACAGTCTCCGGATGTAGATGCCTATAAGTATCGACAAAACCAAGTGCGAGAAAATCCGTCATTCCATCACGTTCCTCAATAGTAAAACCCGCATTTCTCACATTTGCTTTCGGCCTAGCTAGGTCAATCTCCTTATGTGAGACATTCATATCACCGGTGATTACAACCGGTTTAATTTTATCCAAGTCTGCACAGTACTTTTCAAACAATTTATTCCATTGCAAACGTTTATCAAGTGTGATAAGTTTGCGGCCAGCATTTGGAACATAAACGTTGACGAGGTAAAACGTGTCGAATTCGAGTGTAATCGCACGGCCATCGGTATCCATTTTTTCATCGCCGATGCCCATCTGCACCTTGAGAGGTTCTACCTTAGACCAGGTGGCGCAACCGGCATAGCCCTTCTTTGAAGTCGAGTCTACGTAATATTTGTAGGGATACTCACTGCTGAAATCTTCTAGTGACGAGGGCAAATCCGAAGCAGCACAGCGTACCTCTTGCATGCATATGATATCCCCCTGTTCGTCTAACAAAGGTGCGAGAGCTTCCTTTTTCAATAAGGCTCTAATACCGCCCACATTCCAGGAAAGTAATTTTAGTGACTTTTCGCCCGCAGTGCTTTTCGTAGCTGTTTTCGCAGTATCAACCTTTACTTCTAGAGATTCTTCAACTTGTTTTTTTGCTGATCTTCCTTTGGCAGTTGGCTTCTTCTTGGTTACGACAGTGTTTGATTCCGCAACCTATTTTTACATCAGTTAATTTAAATGTGTTTTATCACATAAATGATACACGTACCTCATTATTTGAAGAAATATTTTCTTCGTCATTAGCTGGAGGACTTTCTGCTTTAGCTTGAGTATCCTTCTTCGTAGTCCGTTTAGTTCTAGTCCTTTCAGTCTTTAAATTGAGAACACACGTTTAATATTATTATAAGAAAAATGCATGAAGTATATATTACCTGAGCAATCTTCTTTTTGGTTGCAGCAATTGGCTTCTTATTCACAACAGTTTCTGATTCCTTAACCATTTGTTTAATGTGAAGTTAATTATAAATTTTTAATTGTATCACTGAGGTACTTACCTCATTATCCGAAGATGTATTTTCGTCTTCATTAACTGGAGGTTTTTCTGCTTCAGCTTGAGTATCCTTCTTCGTAGAACGTTTCGCTCTAGTACTTTCAGTCTTTAAGTTGAGAACACATGTATAATACTATTAAAAGAATAATGCATGAAATATATTTTACCTGAGCAGTCTTCTTTTTGGTTGCAGCAACTGGCTTCTTCTTATTCACAACAGGGTCTGATTCCTCAACCTTTATTAAATGAAGGTGAAATTAATTTATATATTTTTTACTCTTATGAATGAGGTACTTACTTCATTATCCGAAGATGTATTTTTCTCGTCATTAACTGGAGGCTTTTCTGCTTTAGCTTGAGTATCCTTCTTCGTATTTCGTTTGGCTCTAGCACTTTCACTCTTAAAGTTGATAAAACAATTTAAATTTTATTTTGATTAAAATTGTTGCAAAATAATTCAAATATGAAATATTGTTTTACCTCGGTGGCTTTCGCTTTGGTTGCTTTCTTCTTATTTTGCTTAACTTTTGGTTCAGTCTGAAAAGAATAAATACATTCGTATACCACTTTTTAATGGAAGGAAATGTATGTTTATGATTATACCTTACTCTCCAATTCATCGTCCTCATCAAGACCTTCGGAATTCGACTTGACTACCTTCGGTAGTTGTTTAGCACCCTTTTTGATTTTATTAGGTGCGTCCTGCTATCAATAATAAGAAAATGGATGGCATGAAAATTATTTCTAACAAACTTATTTTATGTACCTTATTTTCTGGGATGTTTTCATCACTTGCTGGCGTTGGTTCATCTTCATCTAGCTTTGGTTCATTTTCATCTGGCTTTGATCCACTCACTTCCTTTTGGTTTGGCTCATCCTGTGAGAATAAAGGGTTACAATACTCGCAAGTAATTTCATCGGCGGAGTTTAATTACCACTGTATCTGATCTTGGCTCAGACTCATTTTCAGAGATTGCTTTCTCGGTTTGTTTGCCTCTGCCTCGAGTTGTTTTCTTTTTAATGTTTTTATTCTGCACTGCTTCAGCCTGTAATGCTGATTATAAGATGCTTTTCTTAAATAATAGTAAGGACAATTTACCATGCTTTCCCCTTGGGTTGCTTTAGCGGCAGAACGTGCTGGCCGCCCCCGTTTTGGGACGATTACTTCGTCATCGGGAATTTGATCCTTAGGACTTCCACGTTTCTTGGAGGCAACTCCTTCTTTTTTGGCTTTTTCTGATGTTTTGCCCATTTTAAATATATATTTGGAAACTTGGCATATAGTGATATACTGAAGCTCTATCGATAAGGAATTGTGTGCAAACTTGTGATGACAATATCTTAAGGCGGATTATCCAGAAATTCGCGGGAACTTCTCTGATAAAGCAGAAATCGAGGTTAATCAACGAACTGAGCCGGAGAGGAAATGAGCCGGGTGAAGTTTGAGAGTTGCGAGTCGTTGGGAGTTGAACTGCCCAAAAATATAGGAGAGGGAGAGGTGATTGGATATTTCATATGTAGATGTCGCTATTTGTATTAAATTTGCTTTACATTTTTTAAGAAATTAGAAAAGGGATTACAATTTTAAACAAAACTATATTTTAAGTTTGGTAAATAATGAACGGGATCGCAATCGGAAAAGTATGAAGTGTGAAATTTGAAAATTGGAGTTACGTTGCTAAAATATATATGAAAAAATTTGTTATTTTATGCACAGTTGTTTTAAATTTGAATTAAATTTGCTAAGAAGTGTCCAATGATGAAATATCATTCTAACATTATTTGGGATATTTTGAAATCCCATTGACTCGGATTGATCCAGTCACGTATTGACTTTCAATGGTTTGAGTCGGAGTTGAGTTTTCAAATAATATGGAAAGGTGATTGGACTTTAGTTAATTTTTTATGAAATAGAAAAAGGATAATCATTTTAAACAATACTTTATTTGTAGTATGGTAATTTACCTTAGTTTCTTCTTTGAGACGCATGTTAAATATCGAAGGGAATCGTAATCCGAAAAGTGAAGGTATGAAGTTTGAAAATCGGAGTTACGCTACCAAAATATATACATGGCGGGAGAATTGATTTCATTCATAGATGCCGCTAGGTGTATTAAATTTGAATTACATTTATTTAAAAAATTGTACGAAGTGGAAATGAACTGAAAATATTATTTTCGAGTATGCCAAGTCATGTAAGTCATGCGAGTGAATAATGTGAATGAAGACAATTATGTGTGAAAATAATAATATTCAAGTATCAAGTATTCATGTGGTCTATGCAAAGCAATGCATATTATAGGAACATAACCGCATTATTTGATAAGCAAACAAGTAAGCCATGAAATTTTTTAACATATGTTTAACATTTCGTAATGAAAAACAATACTGAAATGTATTCATCAACCAGCACTGTTATTATTGGCAGCAGGTTATGTATACCATTATTTAATCAAAATCGTTAATATAATGTGCACATTATAAAACAGGTGTAGAAAAGTTAACTTTGTTAGTGTAATGAAATTTATAATGCAACAGTGTGAACCTTTTCGAATGTGAACAAAAAATAACAAACTTACTTTTTCCTGAAAAGAGAACTACAGGATACAAGCAAAAAACATTTAACACGTGGACGTTTTTTTGTATTAATATGTCTTACACATTATTTGGTATTCTTTTTTATACATTTAAGCGCAACCTATTAACAAATTTTATACATTTCTTCGTTTTTTTAGTATTCTCCTTTGTTAGTGTTAATAATCATCTGTATAATAATTATTTATTTTTGGGTGTACAATAATTTCGTCGTTTTATTCCATTTGGATATCGCCATGAGTCTGCATTAAGTAAAATTTCTCAATTATATCCGAATAGTATCGTTACTTTCATTTCTTTATGTTTATATTTAAGTTACATACGCTATTGATATTGTATATAAATTATTTCATTCTGTGACACATTCGTCACTTGTACAACCCCCCACGCTCATAACCTCACTTGATCGCTATGCGGCGATAACCTCACAATCACAATGTTCTCCCTCAGAGGTGTTCATCATTACATGTTTCTTACATTAGTATACTGACACAATTATAATAATAATAATAGTGTTATTATCGCGTTCTTTTACCGGTTGTACATAATCATACATATGATGTGAGTAATAACACGGCGATGGGTGTAGTATCCTCTGTGTGGTAGGTGTGCCAAATCGTTATTTACTTTACATTACCGGGTAGTTGGCGTTTACGAGTGAAATGAATATCTAACAATCAGTCGAATAATAAATTAGTTAACTAATTGAAACAGCTCGCAGAGCGCGAAACACGGTAATCGAGTTGTAGCGATTCAAGTAGGTGTGTAACTAGTCGTACGAGGGGCATGCAACAACGAGAGGAGCGAGAGTGTGGTGAATGTGAGGAGCAAGATGGCGGCGAGGCGGTAGCCGCCGCCGGAAGTGGACGCTGCGCCGCTCGACAGGTTGACGTTGTATCCGCTTGCGTACGTCATGTTCACGTTGAAGAGGCCCTCGGTGAGGCCGTGTGGTGAACGCACCAGCAGCAGGTACTCGCCGATGTCGCTCACGCGTACTTTCCGTATGTACAGTACGGCTTGATGGCAGTGTGCTGTTGTATTCTAAAATTTCACCAAAAATATCATTTCACTCTGATAAATAGTTAATAAGAGAAAACATCTTTTTAAATATCTTATGCAGGCTTATTTCATTGATATTAAATTTGTTTGTAATTTTGTATTTGTTTATTTCATAGGCTACTACTACATTATTACAGTTTATAGTGGTTCTATGTTCATCATACTATGATCAGAAGTATGAAATGTCTTCATGTTTAGTCATGACAAATGGATGTATCAATATTTCTGGCAGATGCACCTTTTCAAACCTGAGTTTTCTAAGTTTTTTTATGTCTATTTTCTGCCACATTTTCACCACTGCGACGAGCCGAGTGCCGAAGTCACACGAGTGAATAATGTGCATTACATGCGAGTTGTACACCACACTTTTTCTACGACTAATATATGTGAAAATTATAATGATTAGCTTTAGTTTTTATTTTTGCTGATAAGCATTAATTTTCGGAACGGAACTGATTTTCATAATTCTGTGATCTTTGATATATCGTTTGCTCCAGGTCGCCGACTACATAGGGAATGAAAACCGTTAATATTTAAAAGCGGTAACTACCCCTTCCTTTCACTATTTAGTTATTGCATCGGTTCTATTCTTTAATATATCAAGAACAAACTTCTTATTGACAGTTGTAACCTTTAATGGCAAATATGTGACTTTTTGTTGTAAGAACATCATGAAAATGATTATCTTCTTTATATGTAGTATCATCAAGGATCTGCTTTATCAATTTCATTCAAGAACGGGGATGATTCTGCGCCATATGAACTTTGTCTGCTCTTACAATTAGCCAAGAGATTTTTAAGAGTTCAGGCCTCCCCTACTTGGTCAGAAACTGATTGTTTATAAATATATAAATATATAATTATTCCAATTTAAAAAATAGTATTTATTCATTTGCCTCCTACGATGATATGTCATTGTATCCTGAATATGTCTACACATTATTAACATCCTCTCGTCGTAGATATCCGACGAACTTTGTTATTACCTTTGAAATTTCATTAATAATTAACTCGTATGCCATCAAATTTCAGTTAATGATTTAGTATAGAACAAAGGAATATTCCCCAGTCATTTTCTTCCTTACATTGTTGAACTAAACTGTATAATAAGTATATGATGGTATCATACTTACGGTAATGGCATAGGCAACAATATCCGTATCGGCCTCCCCTGGTTTATAGACTCTGTCTTTAGCAATCCAATATACTTTATTAAACGTTGGATTGGCACAGAATTCCATGGTTAACGTTAGTGGTTGTCCAAATACGCCAGTGATGGTTTTGTTCGAGGGGAAAATTGTCGGATGGCCTGCAACATAATGCAATACTTTGAGTGACTAACAAACAACTAAATGCAAATCCAACAAGATGGCTGCCGATGAACGACCGGCACTTCCACTCACTCACTCCTACATCAAAGCATCAAAGCGTGTCACGTTCTGGCGGCTTTAAGTTTTAATTATTTATGGCGCGTCCGCCACGACTGCCTCCTCCCCAATACACGCGCACGCTCTTGCAACACAATGAAATAAAGATAAACGCGCATTATAATTGCAAATCTCACCGCCACCATCGCGCCCACGAGCTGTTTTCCATTCTTCTTACATATATTATACGTGTTTGCGTCTTTTATTTGCGGCTGTTGCTGATAAATTCAGATATATTTAGTGTGCTCTGCCGCTGCGTCGCGTTGCGCTGGTGGAATTAGGCCGAACGGACCGGGTGGCCGGCAAAGCCGTCCCTTGCTTGCTTTTGGGTCTGGGTCTGCCTTGGTTGGGGGGGGGGGGGGATTTCACACTTGGGATTCGGGGAGATCGGGATTTGAATGCGAAGGCGAGGCCGTAAATTGAATAAACCGAATCAACGCGAGCGCACGCAACGGGCGAGTTTAACAATAAACTGTAAAACCATAAAGTGTCCGCCGGGTGGCGGCGGCGAATCCCCTTAAAAAGGATAACAACCCGCAACTCCCGGCGAACAAGCGAATTGTAATAATAACAACTTTAGCATATTTAACAAGATGAATAAATAAGTAGCAGACATCAAGCAAGCTTGCTTGCTGACGTTGGTTGCGTCTAGTAACACTTGCAGACCGGCAGGTTTTAACGATTTAATTAATTTCCTCCCCGGATGGGACGGGATGGATGTTAGTGGAGTGGAAGCACGCAGATGAAGCAAAGCTTAGAGGTTAATTACAGATGTCCTGACGCGGCCGAAATTATAATTTTATGTTTACATCAATTTGCAATTCTCTCTAGCGAACAATGAAATCCTTTCCAAATTCAAACTTCTTAATTTGATTTTATCATATTTGATCTTCTTTGTTCCTATACAGTTTTTATTTGGTACATTTCTGATATTATTACTTAATATGATATCTTATGGAAGTACAATTAAAGTTTGTTCCACAATTTAGCTAAATGTTTAAATTTTGAGTAGGACCACAATTTAAATATTGAGCTAAATTCTTAAGGCCAGAATATTTAATTTTAAAGTAATTTAATTTCATTTCAATCGATGATATTCTCGACTTCGGTTAAAATCCGAAAAAAATTGATCAATTGTACTTCAATAAGCGCCATTGTGGCAAGTAAATCAAGCACTTTGATATAAAATAGATGGCGGTTTAGTATCACAGCGGTTTTACGACCACTTCGGGCTGTTCACTAATTGAAACAACATTGGGACGAATTCGAATGTTGTCTCAATTCCAGACCGGCTCCACTCCTCCACAATGTCATGTGTGTGCACAGCGCTCGGAAATAGTTAATATCATCACATGAGAGGTGGGTGCACATGCACGCGCCAATGGAAAATTGTAAATTGCAAATGGCCGTACGGAATTGCGGGCCGCCAGCTCTCGCCGTGCCCGAAATTAAGCTACACAATTTACGATTGGGAAATAATACCCTTATATTTTGCGAGCATGGTGCGGAGGCCCTTCGGCGGCGCTTCAACGTTCCGTGTGCATACGCGATGCTATAAAGTCGTTCGTACGTTTGCTATGCCACCCCCACGGCGATAAATTGCGCCCGCCTCATTCCGCTAAATCAAGCTTTATTTGCTTCATTTATTCGTTGAAATTTCGACGAAATCTATACGCAATCCGACTTCATTGAAACGCCTGTGCTGATGACATAGATAGAGGGCAATTTCTTGATGGCGTATTAGCGGACATCATCCAAATTACATGCCAGTGGAGGAAATACCGATGAAAAGATGCGACTTGCACACGTGTTTGTCGAGGTATACAAGTGGGTTTTGTGGTTCTGTGGTCGGGTTATCGCACAATGTTCTAGCGCACAACCAGGTTTAGTATTACTGGCCTTTTCAGTCTCAACTATGCTCGGGTGGAAGTGATAAAGATAGTGGTGCCCTCTTGCGGGTTGGGCGAATCGTTTGAGATAAGTCCCGAAGACAAAAGGGATCGCCGGCACCGACGCCGCACCACCGGCGACAGATAGAAAGGATCGCGGCAAAGGGTGTCGGAGACGGGCGGAAAAGAACTCAGGATAAGCCCTTGTGCGCCAAGCCTGCAATCCTCCAATCACTTTCGGCGGTGTTTGCGTGGAAATGAAGGCAAACTAAAAGTATAACCAGCAAAGCCCCCGACGGGCATGTTCAACAATGGGATGACAATTGGACGGAGGGTGAGTAAGTTTACTAACTCGGTTAACTTTGCTTTCCAATGAAAACATGCGCCAAAAAGCATGCAAAGTACGGAAAATGGGGTTGAATCGAATGTTCAAAGCCCACTCGACACCGAACTTGCGCTAATTATTTCCTGCTTTTCTAAAGCTGCCCTGGAAGTGTTGCTGATTGAGTGAGGGGAGAAGTAGTTTGAGAATTAGCATTATTCCCATGGGCAATTGGCGCAACATGATTGTTCATGACTGGCGACTTAATACAAATGACAACCGACATATAAAGGTTTATCTTGGCATTTCAATTTTCTGGAAAGTAGAAAGCTGAGAGTTTAACAACTATGTATATGCCTTAAATATATAATAGTATTAGGGCAGTGGAGTGGGGAAGGTGGACCAAACTCTTTCTTGATAGAAGTTTTGACTAGAGATATTTGGTACCAATATCACCGATTGAAAGTAATTCAGGTCATATTCAGGTACTTGGCTAAGCAGAGGTGTTAGTAAAATAAACTTCAATGAATACTGGTGGCAACTCTCTCTGAATAGAAGCTATAGATAAAACATATAGATGACCTTTAAAGTATATGCTAACTTCATAAAAGCCGCAAAATACCCACAAAACAATTACTAAAACTGTAGAACCGAATGCTATGAAGTAGAGAACTGAATGGAGCACAGGAGCGGACCGGAACTAAGCAGGACATAACAGCGCGATAAAACAGAACACAATGAAGGGTGTATGAGATGAGTTCGCAACAAAGTAGCCGCCGCAGAATGGCGGCTCATCCAACAATTCAGATTGCGAATACAGCTGAAATTGAAATTAATTTAAACTTTACTTTCGCGCTTGGAGTAGCTCCTTAGCGCAATCAAATTCATGATGCCTTCACAAGGCAATGTTTTACAACTTCCGGTATATTTCCGACTGCGTACATTGTCCAACTCTTAACTCGATGGTGGAGATTGCACGCCCAAGGATAATATGTAGAGGATAGCATTAAACAGGACGATAAAACAACACACACACACATACACAGTAAAGAGGTGCATTGTCCTTAGTCGTGGCGCTCTAGCGTGAGGGTTTGGAGAAATTGCAAAACAAAAACAAGCCAAGTGCCAGTACTTAAATTACTGCTTTCCGCCGGCAGAAACAGGACGACATAGGGATCAGGCATACTGCATCAGGCGATTACAATCGTATTCAACGCCTACGAGAACAGCGATAGTTCTCCATGCTTGTCCTTACACAAAAAAAAAGAACACGGAGGGTGCTTATATATATATACAATATGTTCTAAGAAGATAAAAAAAACGGCAAGAGGGGAGGAGAATACATCAATGACATGCAGATTTATTTTTAAATATATTCTCTTCGTCCCATAAACAGTGAGTTATTATTTATGTAAATATATTATAATCTATGGAAATGACTTCTTTAATCTAAATTTATCATTAGAGTTTTTTTAAATGACTTGGGCGGGGTGGGAGAAGATAATATAATTTATGAGCAACATTTTGCATTTTTTCAAAGAGTAGAATTTATCAAAGGTAACTAGAGTTTAATACATTTTCGTGATTTCGCATGGGTAAAGCCACTCAAGTAGAAAGCAACCCGCAGTGCGCATTCCAACAGTAGGTAACCAAGTATACTTTGCCTTTGTACGCTTTAAGTCTTAAAAACTCTAGGTGTAATCAGGACCGACGCATTTACCCCGAATTAAATAACATGCAATGCTCATGGGCTCGATTGAAATGAGTGAAAAAGGATAATTTAATAGAAAATACGCTTCGTTTTAAAAGCAGACAAGCCGGCCATGCATCGTCGTTGTAAATATTTTACTCGACTGTGGCTACAAGGAGGTGGTTCCGGCTGCCGGCGCCGGTGGTGAAATAGGCAAAACCAGAAATTGCGCCCAGAGCAAATTTGCCACCGTGCGGCGACTAAAAGTCGAAATGGCGACGCGAATTAATGGCCATCGTTAATGTTTAATGTTGCGACCTTAAACGGTACCCAACCGCTAGCATCACCGCCACTGGTACCCATCCAAAGCCCCCAAGACCTTCGACGATCGTCGGGAGACCATTATTTAAACGATATGCCAAATTCCCTGTAATTTGATTCATTAGTATTGCATTACACTCGACCTAACTGGGTCGCACGCAGTATTATCAAATTTTCAATATTCAATCGGCAACGCGATTATATTTCAAACATAAAACCGATTTATTTACTCGTTCATTTTTCTTTATTGGAGGCTTTTTGCAGAGGATTTCATTCTTTGTTCGATGCGTTTTTGGCACATTAAAAGACATTTAGATTTATCAATTTTCACACGCGCGACAATAAAGCGCTCCGATGGGAGTTTCCAAGAGCCTGGAAACTCGAAGAAACACACGGAAAATTAGGGCACTCGGCAAAACGTTTCAAATTCCCCCAACCCATTCCTGTCCCGCATGCGGCACGGAAATATACTCCCAGAGCGTGCAAATGGAAGTGGAAGAAACGCAAAGTGCGAAAGAAATCGTCCTTCTGGACGGCCTCCATAAGATAGGCCGGCAAATATATGAGCGCATTGGGGACCGACATGCTCGGGCTAATGATATTGTAACGCATAAACGTAGATATATAAAGAAAACGAGAGAAAAAGTGATACGAGTGTATTGTATAAGGGGTCTTCATATATTCCATATTTTACCACCATTACTACTTTTCTATTATATTTATTCATAGCTCATTCAAGGCTTAGTAGCTATGGAATATTATTATAACGCCATCTATAAAGTGTCCTCCTTTAGTGTGGATGTAATTGCTACTTATATCGACATCTCTTCATCGCATTAAAATTTAAATTGGCATGAACTTTATAATAAGATGCTTATAATCCTGTACATTTTCGATTTTGTTTTATGTGCGCTTTATAACAAGCAATAAAAAGCTTGCACTCTTCATTATGTCGCCCTCAATTTTCATCACGAGCGCATTAAATCACGTGTCCTATAGCGCAAGACGCGCATAATTAAATTCCCTTTGATGTGCATGCCCTCTTATTGCTCGCGCCCAGGCTCCCATCAGACCCCCACACGGCCACGGTGGCCGCCACCGCCGCGCCACCCCAAAACTCCTTGTAATTTCCTCCGCCGCAGCCGCAAGCGAAACAGTTTTCTTTTCTCTTGCGAATTGCGTGTGCGGCGTTGTGATGCGGGCAGGCACGGTCGTAATAATCATTCCCATCGGATGCGCCCTCTTCGCATGATTTCGTTTTCGTTTTACAGCAGCAATTGATTTTCGTGGGCTTTCCCGCCACCGCCACCATTGCCGAAAAAATAACGCTAACCAAAGGCGCCCACAAAAGATCGCCGGCAACTTCAAGGGGTGCCTGCCGTCCGCCGTAAAAACGCATAAAGCGCACGTTATCAAATTGAAAATCACTTCTTTCTTTCTTTCGCCAAGCTCCCGCCCGCGTCTTTCATCATCATCATCATGACGATGATCATCATCATGGAAATAATTTCCTTCGTTTGGCTGCCGGCGGGCGAATCATTTGAATGAGAAACTCCATAAAAACCATCGAAAAACACTGCGAAGACGTTGGAAATTAAACGCATTCAAATCAGTGGAAGGAATATCAATCCCCGACTTTATACACTTTCATAAAAGAAAGATTTGAGAAATAATTAAAAAACGACATCATAAATTTACAACTAGATCGAGTTAATTCACTTTCTGTTGAAAAAAGGGTGTAAATCTTTTTGTGTGTATTTTACGAACGTCTTTGGGACATAAACCTGAACGCAGACATTGCTAAGCCTAGCCGTGACTAGGCATGGAGGGCCAGAAAAGATGTTGAAGTTTGCGATCACCATCGGAGACGAAGATAAGTGGTCGGATAGTTTTGCTGTAGAACGTCTCCCTTTACCGCCTCTGCTAAACCGGCATAGAGTCTACGAATGCCTTGAGGGCGGGTAAAGTCTTTGCAAAACCCTCGAAATGTGGACTTACGGACTTCCAGGACTTCCAACAGTTTCAGGGCCTTCAAAACCGCTCGATTCTCGCGTACCGACCGACTACATTTGCATATTGCACTTCTATGAATCCATATCATACCATGTGTTTAGTTGTCTATACTTTAATAATTTAATGAATATAATGAGATCCAGGCACCTTTTATGGTTGCAAATTTTATAAATTTACGAAGAATTAATCATCTTTTGAATATCGGTAAAGTGCATTTATGATAAAATGGCTAGAAGAAAATGCAATAAACATGTCATATTGGCGGTCTCAATTGAAGTGGTAATACAAAAAACGTTCTATAGATGGCGCTAAGTATGCAAATGTAGGCGCTGCATTGCAGTGTGTGGTTGGCAATAGTCACGTAGGAGTGGGTGTCCCCTCCGTATCGTTGCACCGCATGAATCGGGGTTTTCTCGTTCCACTCCCCCCTTCTGCATGTCTTCCCGGCGCACAATTATTCATTCGCTCCACAGAGTTCGGTTCGGTCTTTCTGCAATTTGTGGCAACCTGAACGCTCCTAATGAGATGCTTCTAAAAGGTTTCGTAATAGTACGCCAGCCAGCGCCATCGTCGCCCATCGCGCTGGCACCCGCACCCGCACTTGTACACCAACCACCACCGACCACTAAATATGCAAATATCTTTTATGTTTCTGGCTTCTTTCCCTTTCATTCCCCCCATCAGCATCTCCCAATGAAGGAGTCTCTGCCTGCGCGGCGCAGGGTTGGATGTTGATTAACGTTGTTTTCGCAAGAAATTTGTCCTGTATCTCCTTTGCTTTCTTCTTCAGTAATTTTTTAAGTAATTTTTTGGAAATTAATTAAACCAGAGTGCGGAAACAAGTTTAATAAGTACATTGCGTAATTAAGCAATTTTGAAGCTTCGAATCGGTTGTGGGAGAGATGTATGAGGAGGCGTATCATATTTTAATGAGATTTATGGAAACGTCCGGATGATCTTTCTCGATGATAAAAAGGCTATAAGAATGGGGGGATAAGCGTGGCGCGCAATATATTACGCAATCTTAATTTTCTTTTACGGCCACGTGCGAGAGAAGAAGGGCAGACGGTGCTTTTCCTGGATGTTCGTTGGCTTGGCTTTTTAAAGGTGGTTCGTGTGAGTCGTATTTTAGCATATCAGCCGCCGGCGGGCAACCGATCTGAGTCCGCAATTCTCTAGGAAACCACGATTTCAAAACCATGCAGAAATGAAGAGATGAATCCCCTCAATGTCTTTCTTATCAGTATGATCCCGGGAGGTAGAAAACTACTTGATGTCTTAGCGTTTATAATGCCTTTGCGTTTTAGAAAATCATATCCAGATTTAAAGAAAGTGTAATCTGCTAATGCGATGGGACCTGTTTTTTTTTCAAGAAGTTCTACTTTAAACACATTTATATTATTAATAGATTCTTTAAAAATATGTACATATTTAGATAACGTACAAATGTAACCTTGATTGGAATGTTCATGTTCACAGGAACCACTATCATCGGGTCAGTGAGATCTGATCACCTTATAAGATATGCGGGGCCGGTGAGGGAGCAAGCTCTCATATGCCTCATATGCCCAACGGAAAGGAGTCCTAGGTTGTTTATAAACCTTACAACGTCCTTCGCTTAGGTAGAGTGACTACCAGGCAGAAAGACAAGGCAGAGAAATATTTAAAGACTGACCAAGTGGTTCTAGACATCTCGGCTTAGGCACTGCATACTGGACAAGAGAAGAAGACTGGCGGGGCATTTTACGAACTGACTTTTTCAATCGGCTGAACCTTTTTTATAGTGCCTTTTTATAGTGGTCTAGCCAGTGTCCAATCTTCCTTCTTTGTCATATTGCAACATTGTAGTCCTTTGCCATATAACAGAAATTTATGAAAATACATAAGAGATAATTGATGCACATTGTGCGTTGAAGTTCTAGCGCATAGTGTATAATGCTTAAGGCAGCAAATAACGAATGAGTGGAGGGCTGTGGACGAGGTAGGATCGAGACTTTGTGAAGATAATTCAATAGCCTTTATTCTCAATTTTATATTCTGGTTATATGTTTGAAATTTGTACTTTCAAGTATATTTTCCAAAGAAGGAAACATTTATTATACATTTGCGTGTTCTCCTATCTCATACACTCATACGCCATCGTATTGAAATCGCACTGCTGTTGCCAGCGCTCTCCTGCTAAAGTTAAGCTTCATTTCGCATCAATGCTGTGGTGCGTATATCTTTTTTTCCTGCTTTCTTCCTTCCTATTTTCGCCACCATTGTGTATGGCACACATACACCCACATTGTACTCGTGCCCGGCATTGTTTTTTGTTCCACCTCCTCTATTGTTTCGCGTTTCGTGCTGAGTACTCGCCGCGCATTTTTTTGCGCCCTTCTGTCATGTTTTCTGCGGGGAAATGTTGCGCTTTTAAACGTTGCAATTGGCACGTGCCGCCGTCGACAGACAGATAAATACACCAATGTCATGCGGCTGCTCTTCATACGCGGCTTTCACCCGCCTCCACCACCCGACACACCAGAGAGGATGGTATGGGGCGGTGGCTACAAAAGAGCAGCGAGAGCAACAAAGGGTAATAAAACTCGTTCATCTATGAGCAACAAATGACTGCACTGTATGCGAAGGAAGCGGATGTGTGTTTACTAGTTCATACAAAGACGCTCGCGTTCGTGCGTCACATGCGAAATTGTTGAAAATGGCCAAAAATACAAAATGGAATGATAGACAATAGTAAACTATTGTTTGAATTATTGAAATATAGCTATTTGGAGTGATTGAACATCACTGGAAAACAAAAAAAAAAGAATGGAAAAGATTGATTATTTTATGGCAGCCACAAAACGTCCAGAAAAATGATGTTTATTTGGGATTTTATTTTGTGATGCGATATTATTTTGATAGCTTTGTTTGTTGGGTTACAGTGGTTGACAATGCGAACGCGCTGGACGCTGTAACGTGATTATCGTCGTTATGCAACTGACAAGACAATTAAACAACGCGTAAACAACGCAAATGAAACGCATGCACTACCAACAATCAAATCATAATACCATGCCAAAGCAATGCAGTTCACATTTTAGTAAATGTTGTTAAATCATACAAAACAAAATATAATTCATACATCATTATTTTATCTAATTCTTTTTTAAATTTAAAAATAGCAGGCACACATTGTAGCAATCGACCTTAAAATGTTCGGTTTTAATGTAACAGGCAAAGTTTTGAGATCTTATAATAAACAATTTATTGATAGAAAAGGTAAAGAATCATTTTCTTTGGTTCAATGTGTTATTTTCTTAGAGCGAAGGTGTGGGAACTGAGATAGGAAGTAGGAGAGGCACTAGAATAAGGACTTTACTAACAAGTAAATACTAGTAAGTGCAAATTCTAGTCTTATTTTACACAAATACCAATTTTCGTGCATATCTGAGGGATCGAGCCCGGAGCCTCCCCTTGTAAGTTTAAAAGTCCAAAAATATTGTACACAACCCACTGTATATTATAATAACTTATTCGCCTGTTGTAAATTAATAAAATTGTGTTATAACATGTCACGATAACATTTTTCAGTGTAACATAACAACGTTGCATGTTTTCCTGCTGCGCATCGGCGTCAGCCAGTTTTGTTTAATATCAAAACACGAGTGCGCGAATTAGGCAACCAGGACATACACACACCACCAACCAATCAACAACAACAACAAGAACAGCAACAACAGTTTCATGCGAGACGCACTGTTAAAGTGTCTGTCTACTTTTTTTGTATGCCGCCAGCGACGCCGCATTTGTAATCGCGATTAAATTCCCGCAAGACGGCATGTTTAAAATGCGCCAGCAACGCGCTGCGAAACGTACACGATGTGCGTTTACGCTTCACAGCGTTCATTTAACACAACGCCAGCTAAAATGGCGGAAAAGAAACCGGAAAAACATTGCGCAGTCATGTTGAGTAGCACACTGTACAAATGCAGATGACGTTCCACCCCCTACGAAGACATGACACAGTTTAAATGCAAACGAAAAAGTAGTTGCAATAAACATGACGAATGATTTTGTAATGTAATCGTCATAGAACCATAAATCTCAAGGAGTGTTTCATTACATATTACATGCTGGTTTACAGCGTACGGAGTGAAGTGTGCACTTGCTTTTTTGAGTGTCTGCTTAGTTACTGGTTTAGACAACCCAATTTGCACATTTACACACACCAGGCATAAAACAAATGAATGGAAATGAGGTTATGATGTAACTGTGGGAAGCGTCGCTCGTTTAAGAGGCAACGTCGAAGTTCGATTTTCACGTATTAAAAGGGGGAAATTCCATTCGGTAAAAATGAAAACCAACGCCGCCGCCGCACAAACTTTTAATTGGATATTCGAACCATAAAAATTATAAATCAAACCGACAATAATGGCAATCAGTTGCTATTGTGTGGTAACGCAACCGTAAACGCCATTTTGTATATTGATCAATACAACCTGTTTTTTTGTAATCGTGATCTTTTTATTTATTTGAATAGTAGACGTCTGTGTATTTCGAGAATATTGTTTTGATATCCATTGTTATTTCTGACGCAAATAATTAAGTGCTTTAAAAGGGCGCCATCTTGAATTGTCTTTATTTGGCTGACGTCCTTGAGAGTCGGGATCGTCAGAAAATTGTATGAAAATCATCGCTGAGATTGTAATTGTTAATAATCTTAGACGCGGCAGTATGCCACCGAACTGCTGCTGTCATCCGGCGCCGCGCACACTTCATTATCCTATCTTGCTGCTTTCGGCGCTCGTGAATAGAGCGCCGATGTTAACATGGAGACTGCCATCGTGCACGACTTTGCTATTATTACATTGTTACATATTTAATTAAGCCTTGAACTCGGCGACGCGGGGCTTTGCTTCTTCTCCATCAGTTACGCGAAATAACGACCAAAATTATTAAGTCTATATTCGAGGAGCTAAGAATGCGCGGAGGTGACGCGACCACGTCTTTAACAGATTTCATTCAAATGTCTGCACGATGTCTGCGAGGCCATAATCAAGTGTTCTTGCTTTTAAATTCGTTACTCGGAGTGGATTCCAATGGGGAATCTCGGTGCAGTTGAGTTCAATAAGAATATTTTATAATAGTTGACACGTGGCGCTATACAAGATTTGATATCAAAGTTTTGTCATTCTTGCCTTTAAATTCTTGAATTTGCTCACAGAAATCGTAAGTAAGAGCCATGAAATCTCACAATTTCTAGTCACTATTCGGATTGAAGGACCAAAAGTGCTAAAATGGCGGAAAAGAAATCACGCAGAAAAACTTTGCGCAATCCTATTGAGTAACGCACTATACTCTGATAGATGGCATTCCATTTCATACGACGATATGACACAGTTTAAATGCAAACGAAAAAGTAGTAGCAATAAACATAACGAATGATTTTGTAATGCAATCGTCATAAAACCATAAATCTCACAGAGTGTTCCATGTTCAATTATTTTGCCCATTTATACATGCAAGGAATAATCAAATGAATAAGGTTATTATGCAACTATGGGAAGCGTCGCTCGTTTTAGTGGCTCAAGGGGGTCCCTCATTTGATACGGGGGCTCATGTGATCTAAAAACGGCAACTCCTGCCCCTTTTCTATATAAGACTGGCCCGCTCCCTCTCTTCTTCGTAACGCGCCACTAGGTCCAAACAAAGAAATCTGGGTTTCTATTGATTGTGCATGAGCTCCACCCAAGGAGTTTACCTGGGGTTACTAGTAGAGTAACACTGCGACTACTCACAAATGATACCAGCTGTTCCGACTCAGGGCAATCGTAGATCATGAAATCTCAATATTCCTAGACACTATCCGGTCCGAAGGACCGAATGTGTATTCGGATATTATAACGCGGAGTACCACCAAAGGAGCTTTCTGGGCTTTTATTAATTATCCATTAACGCCTTATCGAGAAATTATGAGCACGCAAGTTGTAAGTTTGCGGATTTCCACCCAAGGAGTTTTACTGGATTACTAGTACCAGCTGTTCCGACTCAAGGCAGTCACAAGTAACATTCGTGAAATCTCACAATTTTTAGTCAATATCCGGTTCGAAGGGCCAAAAGTGTGTTCGAAATTATAACGCGGAGTTCCACTAAAAAAGTTTTCACAGGGTCGGAACGACTAGCTGGAGTATGCTAATATGCCGAAATATAAACGTTTGTCATCTTTTATACTTTCTACACCTACATTATCAATTTTATTTCCATGCCTAAAATAAATTCCACACGTTTTTAATTTAACGACACAAGTATTAAACTCTTACGTATCGAATTTATTTCGTGTGAAACTTTCCGTATGTTACTACCCTTACCATCGGTAAATAAATGACACTTTAAAGCATTTTAAAGCTTTTCGAATGTTGCGAGCGCTTCCTGACGGCGGTTGCGCAAAGTTGCGAAACTTTCGCAACATGTGTCAAAGTTTCCAAGCTCCCGGTAACCTCTCCCCAGTGCTACTCACACGCAAGACCCAGTTTAAAATCCGCGAATATTCCGCCCGAAATCGCCAATTCAATACATGTCACACAAGTTTATCGAACAGATGGTATGCGCAACGATGCATGATTTATATTGATAAATGCAGGTTGCCGGTACGTGCGCAGCAGCGACACAAAGTAAACATTCGCTTCCTTCGTAGCTTCCTTAACAGCCCGGCAGCAGGACGCGAAACTCTTTGAGTTATTGCTTTTTTACATACTCACACGCAAACATACAGCGCGTTTAGCATAAGAGAAAACAGTGAGTTTGTTTGGACGGCAAACATAACCCAGTTTCTTGTTTTCACTCCAAGTGCACTTTGCAGATTGCATGTCAGTCTCATTTTAGCGTATTTTTCTTTACATTCTCACTCACTTCATGGCATCTTATCACCCCTTTTTTCATTGGGCGTTGAATAAACATGGAGGTTATTCAAGTTGAGAGGAGATGTGTGCATTCTCGGTGCTAGGATATAGGCAAACAGAACTTAGTTTAATATTTATTCATGCACTCATAATATTTGAACACTTTAGATACGTACAGATGTATCAAGAAAACGATTAAAAAATAAGATGCGTTACTTCATTCATTGATTGCAGTCTTAAAACTCTGATAGTAGGTTGGTAAATATTTAATGCGAGGAAGTAGTGGTTCTTAATGTTCTATTTCTAGAAAATAACGACTTCCAAGTGTGTCTTTCATGCATATTTATAAAGTCCTTAACTCTCGTGCTCAGTGCGATTTTTTTGTGAGTTGTGCTTCTAACTGATGATGTCCGTGATGTACGACGGGAAATATTTTTTAATGCACGTAATCTCCATGCAAATAAAGCACGTTAGACGATATTAACTGCCCCATGGCGGCTGCGGTGGCGGCGGTGGTGCAAATATACTACGCTCGCAGAAGTTGTAAAATAATCGTTTTTATCATGTCCTTTCGCGTCATGTATCAGCGATAAATAAAGAAATAATTGTGAATTATTATGTCGTAGATTGCGCACAGCGCGCACGACCATCCAGCGTACACAATTCCAGATATCCTCCATCCCCCGGTTGCCGCCCCCCAGCCTCAACCTCGCGTCGTATGTTTTCCAGCGAGAAAAAGCCCCTCGAATAAAATTTCAAAACGTATACCATGTGTTCTCCCTTCCGAGTCAACCAATTTTTATGACCGTCATTGTGCTCCTGGTCGGAATAGAATCATGAATACGCGAATTATAAGTGGACGCATTGTATGCGCGAAATATAGCGGTTGCCTTTGTAAAATGAGCATTAAAGAGTCTTCTGCATCTGGCTGCCGCTCCGCTGACTGTTGCCTGCTAGTTTTCGGCACGTCCGCACCGTAAATTTTTACGAAGCTGTTAAGGATAATTTGCAAGCGACGCCTCGCAGCTTTTGGATGTCTTCCTAATTCGCCTAATTCGTATTCGTGTAATATTTTGCAGGGTTCACAAGAAAACAAACAAAAGACGCGGCGAAATGTTACCGAATCCAATGATAAACGCAAGTGAATGAAAACGAGGTTATGCAAATTCGTAGCCATACCGCACTGTATGTAAATATACGAATGTCAAATGTTGCAAATCAAAGCCAAGCCGCTCCGGCTTGTTGTCGGTAGTGCATTTCGACACACGTTAATGAAAACCCTTTTCAGACTGACGTGTTTGCAGTTTTTCGACGTTTTTCCCTTTTTGTTCTCTGCCGCAGGCTTTTTTCAGTAGTCGATCTGGTACAGAGTCTGTTGTTCGGCAGGAGATTAGGTGCTCTCCAAAAACAAATATGCGCCGTATATTTGACAGTTAAAATGAAGCCCTGACTATAAGCTTTTAAAAATGCAAAAATCAAATTTGTTTCTTTTTTGTTCCCAGTTAGATGGCGTTACTAGCCACTCAAATTTTTTCAGGTAAATTTGAATGTGGACAAACATATTTTCATCACATCACACGGTGTGAATAAACCAGTATGCTGGTGGACATATTGTAGGATATGTAACCGTGTAAATTTCTAATTCGGAGATACTTTGTAGGCGAAACGTGCTAATGTACTCAGACCGGCTGCGTTGGAAATTACAGCGATGGTGGACCACGGTGTTGGGTTTTTGCGAGCGGCCCGCCCGTCCAACGTGGATATTAAACCGTTGTTAGCGACATAATTCATCGAGTAATCTGCTTCATCCTGTGGCGCGGGCCTGGGAACGCGACCTTTTCCGTAATGTCTTCATATATAGATGGCGTGTGTGTGCTCAAATGTCGTGCGGATGAAGGGTGGCAAAGGTGAGCGCAAACTTTATGCGGACACGTGTCTCGATTACGTGTTATGCTCGACGCGGGAAACAACGCTTACCTGTGTCATATTAAGTACTCTATATACGAGACAGCCGCGTGCCCAAGAGTCGGTGTAATGTTTTAATCTGCGTTGTTGATTAGTTCTCTCGAAAGGTTTCCCTCATTTTGGCACATTGCTACACACATCTGCTGTCAGTTCTATATAATGTAGCTCAAATAGATAGGAGAACCTAGGTTATGATAGCTTCGGATAGTGTAAGGTTTGATAAGGTTGAAAAATATATGATTTGACCGTGAAATAGTCTTTGCCACTAGTCTATGCCACTCAATTTCATGAGTCATGTTTACTCCAACTTATTTCCCTACAGTGACTCTCAAAGGTGCGAAGAGAGATGGATAAGGCTGGACTCCAGTTAGCTCCTGAAAAAACTAAAGTGACTTACATAATGGACCGACGCTGTTCATAGCACAGTGTAGCATTGGACGGGAACATGTCTCGGAGTTCTGTTCATCAGTTCATGCACATACGCGGCGCATGGGAAATACATCGCAGTGAAGGACGGTCCACGATTTAGTTGCAGAAGACTAATTGCTGCCACAATACTTATATATGCGGCACCGGTGGCCGCAGAGGCTCTCAGATACCAGAAAACCTGGAAATCGCTCTTAACAATCCAGAGAAGAGCAGCACTGAACAGCACTTGCTCTGGTTAGTCCTATTCCGACAGTATTGGACGTACCCATAGAGTCAGCAAACGTCTAGAACAATAGTTCTAAGAGAGAGGAAGCGGTGTCGATAGGACTGCAAAAAACAAATTCTTCTGGAGCAAATTTGACCGACCTCACACGGAAGGGACATAAAGTCACTCGTCTATTCATCATTTCTTCCAATATCTACAATGTGGGGTCCATGTACTAAAGAATACTTTTTAAGACTGAAAGGGTAGCCGGCCCGGAAAGGACCACCTTAGACCCAGAAGGCACTCCCCCAGTAGACTGAACACTTTAATAGAAACGGGAGAGGCTCCCCACTGTGTCTATTTGTCTCACCTACCAAACAAGAAGTCCTTGGGATACCTACGACTTTCGATAATTTCGAGATAAGAATAAAAATGATATTAAAGGTCCCCTCCCTCAGGTACAAAGTGCCTAGGGGCTCCAGATGACCTTAATCCTCCTTTTCTGGGAAGAATTTGCAATTCCGGGAAAATAAAAAGGTTTAATGGATATGAAATATGGAACAAATCCGTGTTGAAGTTCTCCAAATACTTTGGAAATGTACATATTTGAATAGGGTTAATTTTACATCTTCCACTTGCTGCATACACAAATCGTTAAACTTTCAACTCTGATTACACTTAACTTAAGACCGTGCATGCCCTCGCCTTGCTGCAGGTGAAGCAAGTTTGTTCTTACAGGTGCACGTGGATTATACTCAAACTAGTAGCAGGAGTAGTTATGATAGTTTATACACGCTCAATATAGTGTACACGAGCGTAATTTGTGTAGCACATGCTTTGCGACTTGGCATGCGGCTAGCAAGCACCACGCAGCAGCAATGCTGCTTGTTTCTTATTTCAATATCACCACTCCACATCAAATATAATTAATGTGGAACTTGTGTAGTTGTAGTTTATCTTAATGGTCTGTGGGGTCTCCTCAGACCATTATCAATCAGTTAGATAGGTTTTATACGTAGCGTGTTGTATGATTACTTCCGAGATGCCGTCAAGAAGTACAAGCTTTTGATATGTAAATATTCCATCCCTTGTGATTCTTGTCGTCGAGTGGTGTGAGTACGGATGGGTAAGGTGGTACAGTAATTGCATGTCTTCGTCAAACCCACTTCCGGAAACTATTGAGTAACATGAACTTTTGTTCTGTCTGCGTGCTACGCGCCCCTGTGGCAAAGACCCAACCTTCGTGTACTGCTTGCGAGGTGAATCTTATGATGAACCACTGTTCCCGTCGTCTCTCCTGTCACTGGCGCAATATGCGTACGTGTAAGTAGGCATACAATTGCGATGGCGTCCGTGTGCGCGGACAAATTGGTAAAACGGGAGTAAGAGATGAAACGAAACTTCCAACTGCTTCCGAGCTTCCAATTCGCTCCGAACAATTCCGATTCAGCCGGCATTGCTCTTCGCTCGTCAGTCATGTGGGAATGGAGAAGAGTGGGTGGGTAGGTGGTGGCAGCAGGTTGGCGAGACGCCCATTTGGGGTAGAGGTTTTCTCTTTGTGTTTTAAATTGAACTTGGTAGCATCCGGAATTCGTTGCTCCGCCATCAACGCACACGAATCGCATTTCCTCGAGCAACTAGCGGAATGTAAGTACAAACCACACAAATCACCATGCAAATCACACAAGTTTTATTAGACTTTCTTCGAGCAGGAGATAACTTAATTCAATTATAATCCGATTAGGAAATTCTTGGTAAATAGTTTGAACTATAAAATGAGCAGTTGGTATTCGAAGTGAGTGTATAGATCTATTTGAAAACCAGCATATTGTATTTTAAAACTAATTTCCAATGTTTATCCTTAACAGCAAATTTTGCTGACCGATTTAATCTTACAATGTTAGATAAAGCCTGTATCGATATTAGATTGAAGTATACGCATCGAGATAATACCGCCCTGGCTCCCATGATTCTCCTCACGCGCAAGGACGGTAATTAACAGCATAATAACGTTAATAACGTTATTGTCGACGTGCCTTTATGCGCTACAATGTGTGCAAGTGCACATCAGCGTATGCAGCGCCATCTGGCGTATTAAACCACTCTAGCCAGTGTAACTAATAACGCACAGAGACCGAAACCCTCTCGGAACGCGATTACAATATCATGATATTATGTATAGACGATGCTCGCGTGTGCGTTGTGGTGCACCACTTAGAGTGCAGAGACGCTGTTCGGAGTACCGAGGAGGTCAAGCGGGTATCTTGATGGCAAACGCAGCAGGAGTGGGCTGCAAGCAGGAGCATGATGAGTGTAATCATTGATATGATGGAAACGAGCCGCGGCGAAGCGACCACAGCCACCCGACCGCAGAAAGTCAACATGCCAACATTGCAACACGTTGCTCCTAACGCCGCGGCAGGCAGGGTTTGACGGCGGAGTTGCCTACGCCTGCGTAACCAGGATATTGCTATCAGAGACGGGTGTATATCCTCGTTATACGCGCTGTGGTGTATACTCGATCATACGATATTATCGCAGATGGGTTATTAACGTAGTAATCGACTAGCATGACGAACTAATCGATTAAATTGAGCCGTAATTTGATGCTGTTTGAGTTGTCTTTTAATCGCTTAAGCGCACTCATATGCCACATATCATGCACGTAGGCTTGAACTTTGTAAACTAATAATAGCTAGTTAGAGATATTGGACAAATATTTATATACTATATGATTATTGCGAGCGGCGGCTTGCCGCGTTATGGAGCTCGGTGCTCGTTAGATCACTGCAGTTAAGCAACGTCGGACGTAGCTAGGCGTTGGATGGGTGACCACTTGGCCTCCCACTCAACAAGCGGCTGCGGCGCCTCCTGATTTCGCGGTAAAAACAGGAACGAAGGTTGGGCGATTCGCCCCGGAAAAAACCCATATGCACAAAAAAGTTCAGAGCAAGTATCATCAGTGGCGAGACCGGATGGGCCAGGTGAAAGTTACTATTCCCTTACACCACTATGTGGTAGAAAAAAGTTGTTGAATATATAAAAAATAATAATTATTGCGTCCATACACATTGTTATTGGTGTTACATCGTTCTTTATTTGTTCTATGTATGTTTACCTATTTATATACTTTTCGAATACTTTTCGAAATATGGTGTGATATAGGTATGTCAGTCATTATGTGCGCTGGCAGATTTTTTTCCATGAGAGGGAGAAGTAAACAAAATTAGGGTCGCAGGTATCACTCCAAACATTATTAGTACATTATAGAAAAAAAAATCTAGAAAAATATCATTTTTCTGGTTTCTAGGGATTTCCTTGTCTGTATATGGAGGCGCCAATGGAAGTTGTGGAAGCACACCGCGCTTCAGGTTAGTAAGATCACACCGAATATTATTCCTGCTGATCTTGATAAGGTGCTGGGCCGCTGCGCTAAGTTGTTGCTTCGGCGTTAGCTGATAATTCTATGCCTTTTCTATTGCCTATTAGCCTCACCGTTTTTAACAATTTCCCATTGAGTAGATTGTAAATTTTGCCCAAGGTCAAGAGTACTTCTGTAACAGCACCTACAGACGTGATCGTGGTTACCTGGCACCACTTGCGTGGTATACAGCGATCTTACCAACTTGGCTACTACGCCTCACATATTTTTAAATTTAATTGTGTTAAAGAATTCCGATCTATTAATGGGGCGGGTAACTACCATAAGTATATTATAGGAATACCATCCACATTTAGTCGATCACCTAGCATCTCCTGCCAATAGTCAGGTTTTTGGGGGAACCCTCACAAATTCTCCAATTAGATTCCTTTAATAATATCAAAACTATTATTTTAACACATGGCGCTACACCCCCAGGCTTAATCATTTGTTGCCACCCTGCACTGTTTTTCGCCATGTCGGAATATGATCAAATTTGTACTTTGCATTCTGTAGTCTTGTGATGGGTTTCTATCGCAACCCTCGCAGCATCCATAAACATAAATCTGACCAGTGTTATCTAGGGTGTGAGCCCATGTGTGAGGCGTATGCATATCTTCCCCTTGTTACAAAACCCACACTTCGCTGCTCTGTCTATATACAAACCGTTCCCCCTCAACTCGTTCGCGAATCTAATTCGCCATTCTCGGTTTGCCGTTTACCGATTCCCGATTCGGATATAATTTTCGATTCAAACGCGGGAGCTTTAAAAGGGGACGACGACGAAGCAAACAATATGGCCATCAAACATAAATCACGACCATAAATATAATTTATGCGAAAAGGTTACGCACCCCTTGTGATACGACACCGATAAGCGCCACCCACTGTGAAGACATAAACCGGCCCAATAAAGTTGTTTTACAACCTCAGATCATATGTGGTGAACTCTAAAAATAATTCGTACTATTTGATGTTTATGATTTGATTCATTTATGAACGTCTCGGTGCAAGTAAGTGCTATGTACGTCGTACTACCCGCCAAAACTTGGTATAATGAGCGTAAAAATGTGAAACTTAAGAGCAAATGAAGTAAATGAAGCAATGAAGCACGAGGCGGAAACAGGCGTGGAAAGCCAATTAGCGGAAAGTTTCCGGCAGCGGGGCCCCGTTTTTGTTTTCCCTTTTACGCGCTCCATTTTCCCTTTTGCTTCATTATACTTTACACTCTTTGCTCGCGGGTCGTTTTTCTTATGCCAAGCGTCTTGCGTTTGAGTTTTCACCTCTACACCTCTCAGCACAGCACGCTCGTGCATTTTTGGGTGTGCCGAAACGAAAATTACGGCAATTAGCGAGGTATTTATGCTTGACTGCAGCGGTAAGTTTAAGTTTGTAATTTGGCTGCTAGTGCAGGAATTTTCCAACTACACATTGTTTTATTCAAGAAATTTGTTAAGACTCAATATTTCCGAATAAAAACCAAAAAAAGTAAAGCAGAACTTATGGTACGGACACATTTTGAAAATATAAGTAAATATGGCCATAATTTAACATAATTTAACTTCGCAGCGACATCTGTGAAGGAAAAGCGCAAAACGTTTCTCCGCCTTACTTGTAATCCTCCTAACGTCAAAAACATTATGTTTAAAGTGAAATCCAAGCTGGAAGTAACTTGAGAAAAAAAAAACAGTGTTTATTTTATTTTCGTTCGACTGTATCTTGTGAGTTTCAATGATAAATCAACATCAGCCTGGCGCCATTTGTTACGTCGGTCGGAAAAACAACGTGTGTATGGGCCTCGGAAAAAATCCGAAGCTAAATGGAACAACATTCTAGGCGCAAGAAACTCAGCTAGTAGCATCAGCTGAGTGAGGAGCGGAGCTGCGAGTTCTGGGGTAACAGCGGGCACGGACAGGAATGAATCCAAACAGCAGGAGGCGGCAATTCGGAGTAAAAAATACACGCGCTGGGCGAAAGGAAAACAGTACAAATGCCAAGTGGTAGAGTTAGAAACCGTTTGGTCGTGTGGGGGGTGGTTTCGGGGCAAGTGCTGGGAGGGATCGTTTCAATATTAATCGACACGTTATACAAGCACATGTGCTGCGCTCGACGCGGCAACGCGTCGGAGCAAGAGATGAAATGAAAACCGAAGGAGTAGCGAGCGATGTTGAACCCACGTTGAAATGCTGCCGGCGGCGATAATCTCGGCATAATCCATTTCGATATCGCACCCAGGGCGACCGACAAACCGCGCTGAATTTCATCGGGATTTGCGGAATTATCTCTGGGACTCACACTCACTTAAAATGCACAGCGCACACTTGCTTCGTGTGCTATGAATCATCGTTTCAACGTATGCTAGGTTATCTTGGGTCTAGATGGATAGGTTATGATTTATATCTAATCTATTATTCTGTACAAGAAGTACTTTTGTACTTAATAAAAATAAGGAAGAAAGCTTAATGGTCCAGATTGGCCCATTCTAAATTCTGGCTAAAATAGCAGTTTAAGTCACTAGGAGAAAAACGTGTGTTGGTCAGTGCTGTTCTGTAATTTTTCTAATAATAATAATAATAACCTTTATTGGCATAACCCTCGTGCTTCTTATAAGCGTAAATCATCATTCCAACACAAAAATAAAAATTAACCATACAAAATATCCTATTAATACTATGTGCGTACTAAGAACACTATTTTTATACCGTCTTACACTTTTTATACACTTCCTTTTCTGAACTACACTCACAATGGTGGTCAGCATCTCCCCTCCCTCAGACAACAATTTACCATCACAATCTACTTCCATTCTCAACTGACTCACACACCCTTCATTAATACCCATACACTTTCCAATCGCATGCTCCCAGGAATCCTTCCCATCCATGCAAAACGCACACCTCTTATATTCATCACTCATCCATTCTTTCTTACCCCTCTCTTCTGATCCGCACCTAACTTTAGCTAAATATTCCTTCTGAGCTTTACTTAGCGATGCGTTCCCATATATTCCAACAACTCCCCATCCTCTAGATACTTTTCAACTACCATCTGGGACATCCCCACCGCTTCGTACACCTTTCTCTCATTTTCTCTCCATTGACTTCTTTCTCTCCTTACACACCATCCCCACACACTCCTCACCCATTTGTCCTTATCCATTCTCATCAATTACCCCTCATATCTCACCACTCTCGCTACTGTCTCCCATAACACAGTCATCCTACCTGATTCCTGAAACACTATGTACCCTGGAGTGGATTTTTCTAACTTCATTAAGTTCTTCAGAAATCAAATTTTTTCTCTTTCAAGCGTTTCCCATTCAAACATGCCACATACTTCCACTCCATACATTAACATAGGTTTCACATATGCCTCCCAAAGTTTCATTGCAACTCCCCAGTTGCTTCCCCATATACTCCCCCATCTACTCTTGATCGCTCTCTATGCACTCCTGGCTTTCGCCGCCAACATGCTCCTTCCTTATCCCAGAACTACTCATGTGAAACCCCAGATACTTAAAAACATTCACCCTTTTCAACTTTTGTCCCATGCGTACCAACTCTTCCATATCTTGACGTCCACCTGGCTTTCTACATACCATCTATTTTGTCTTACACACATTTATACCTAAGTCCCTTTTTGTTATGTACCTTTCCACTCTCTGTAACATCGCAATGTAATTTTTCTATCATATTGTGGTTTCACGAGAATGGTCTTCTAATAAACTTCAAAAGGGGAGTCCTATAATGAAACACAACCTGTCTTGCTAGCATTTTACTTATAGCTCCAGATGGAACTATTTGGATTGATCTGTCCTATGCCTTGTGCTTCTGAGAGTGTGAATTAGTTAGGATTAAATCGTCTTATCCAATCGTACACTATTTTTAGGTTCTCTATGAATTGGCATAGAATGTGTTCAGCTAGGTCATGGAAACGGAACATCTTATGTGAGATAAAGACTAAATCAGTTTCCAGTTTAAGATTTGCTGGAGCAAATGTTTTAGGATGATTGATTTTCATCTTGCGAGTTTGAAGCCGACCGACCAGAAGCGAACGCATTGACGAATCGGATTCACTGATTTCCGTCCCAATGCGTGCGAATAGGCGGCCCAACAAACGCACAATGCGCCTCAGTAATCAACAAACGGTCACAGTTAGAAAGCAGTTTCAACTAGTACCACATACATGTACGTGCTATACATCTAGAGAGACATACCGGGGATGTATGTATCTTCGGCTGGATTAAACACGGATTCAACTCGTAGTAGCCATGCCGCACATAACCACACATTCGTAGCTGACGGGTGTAAGGAAGCATGAAAGCTAAATGCGCGTATCCCCGCGTGGTGATATCGATTGTGTCCGATTTTCGGATTGCGTCAATTCCATTTTTGACGCTTCGCGGGAGAATTTAAACAATATGCTATGCGGTCCTGGCATAATAAAGCCTAATGACATAGCATATGTTCGCCGTTGCGCAAGATGAGGCTCCGTCATGTGGAATGTCAGACGCGGATAATCAATGCGCGAAACAAGACACAACGTAACAATAGAAAACTACGAAATGTCGTTGGTAGACAACAAGATGGCGGGTGGATGCCAGCGGGTAGGACGTAGGTGAACCATGACACAAGTAATCCCTCTTTAAACGGCGACTCACTGGCGCAACGTGCGCTCTTGTTGGCAATGAGATGGAAATGCGCTGTGTGCATCCAGCCATCGAATGAGAATCTTGGATACAGCCATCAACAATAGATTAAAAACACGAATCTGATGCAATATTGGGATTCCCAATAAAACTACAGAAGTATCCAGTAGTTGAAACGTGTCAATGTATAGCAATGTATAACAAATAAAATATTAAATATCGGAATATATTGTAAATATATTAATACACATTTAGCATGTATGACTTGTGCGTGTAAGTGTCGTCGATTGTCATTCAAAATGGAAAATTGCAGCGCACAGTTCGAACGTACAATAGTAGAAGTCACATTGATTTCGTATCGACCCGCATCTCGCACATTTCGCTTCCGGAATAGACAGATTTCTGTTTGAACATGCATAATACAAACGCACCCACCGACGACATGACCATACGCTGAATACGTTGAGTTTGTACGCGAATGTACACAAGAGGATGAATATATTGATTGATTGAATTCGGCAATACGCAATTTTGCTCGAAATGTGGTCCCATTTTGACAGTTTACGTCCACATACCGCAAACAAGTCTAAACACATGGAATTGTAAAACGGAACAAAGCAATTGCTTTCAGAGAAGAATGTAGTAGAGTTATTAATGACTCTATTCATAACTACGTTGCAAATTAGCTTCTATTATCGGTTATTTCTAATTGATATTATATTAATGTGACATTTTATTCTGATTTTCTGATTTTCTAAGTTTTATATTCCTTAGAGTCTGTCAGGAACCGATGAAGATTGTTGCGTAATTTCAGACATCCGACGATTTTTTGCATGTTGGAAACAATGATAAATATTGCGTCATGCCATGCGTCTGCTGTTTTTCAGAATCAATGTAGTGTAATTGGTTGCAGCCCTGCTAAAATATCGCACACCAAAGATCGAGAGGCGGAGAAACTTATTCTTTGCGTTAGTTCGTAAGATTTTTATGGAAATAAAATTAGTTGTTCATCAAACTCCTTCAAGTGTGCTCGCTCTTCTACTCGTCTCTACCTACAGACAGCGGGTAGCTGTCGACTTGCAGTCCTTTGAAAATATTATCTTTCTTTGTTCTTAACAGAGTCAATAAAATATTAATGTTTAGTGATTTAATTAGAGGAAGACAGAATAGTATTGCGAAGGACCACCTAGCACGCCTTTGTTATCTTGAGGACGAAGGATATATGCTTCGTGATTCCGCCTAATATGTATTCATTGCCATGATAATACTGTATTTTTCATTATCCGGCCAAAACTGCTTAGATCGGTATGAAATAATCGTTGCAAATTTTTCAAGTAGGAAGCGTTGGGTTCACTGTAATTAGTATTTTTCAAGTGGATGCAAATGGTTTTGCTGGAGACCAGGAGGTGTAAATGGACCTAAAATATAATATCCGAGTTTCGAGGTGGTGCAAGTGCACACTCGCCTCCAACACCCCTTCGGACACCCTTGTTTGTTTCATATACTTTTAATTGTACTTTTGCATTAGTTGGCGACTTGCTAGTTAATTTTATGTTCGCTAGCGTAATATGGACGTACATTTAGGAATTCCTCTATTGAAATTTATAACATAAACAATTCTGGACTGAAAGTGCATAAATTTTAATGATAAACATATGGTTGTTCTGTTCTGTCAGTTTCCTCTCACTGATGATTTCCATTTAATTATGAGCGTTTTTAAAGTGACCAACTACTGTGAAACTTGTCGTGTACGGAAAGTTACAGGATTAACCATTTTTAAATGTTGACAGGTTCCCTTATGTTACGCGGTAGTCGCGGTTTTTAATAACATTAATTTATTTCGCGTTGATAGCGAGGGACCAGACTTAACTGGATCTTCTGCTAAGTTCCTTGAGTTATCGCGACACAAGTGTTACAAAAAGCTCACCTCAGACGTCAAAGTTTAAAAATACACGAAGTACAAAGTACAACGACATTATTCAAACGGCACAAGGAACACACAAATAGAAAAGAAAATACACGTTAACACGACAACTCACCAGAGGAGAAATAGGCCGAATCGGGCGCGTACCACGCTTTTATGGTGGCTCAGCGCCCCCTCCCCATTGCTACTGAGCGCATCCCCAACGTCTTAAGTACCTTGACGTTGCCTAAGGTAGGGGTTGCTACCCCTACCTTTGGCAACCAACTCAACACCTTATTTAATAAGTGTTGCTGAACGTATAAGTACTGCAGGAGGACCGAGCGTGTTCACCGCGCTACGAACCACCTGTTTCGAACGGTGTCAAGGGTTTTTTCGTCTTTATGAGTTAATTTTTGTAATCATTCTTAGCTTATATGTACGGTTTATGTCATAGATTTTCATAAGTAATGTGGCTGCACTTATGCGCGGCGCCACGTTTTTTCTTAAGTAATATTTTAAACACTTATGCGGCTGGAGATTGTCCAAGAGCATTTCCATTTACGCGATCAACGAGTGACGATTACCAGCCCGAGGGCTGATGTAGTATTAGACGTTGTAGTTATAAACTGTTTAGACATCTGCCTGGCGCCAGTGATATGCGCTTCAGCGACACGCTGTTCGTCGCTGCGTGGGTGGGCAAAATAGGGAGATTTCTGTGCGACCGTGTGAAAAGGACGCTAGAGGTAGGACGAGGGCGGCGTGCCACTATTGGTGGTAGGCGCTCGAAAAGGGATGGATTGCCTTCTCCCGCTCAAAGTCGTGGGCGGAGGCGAGATCAAGATGAACTTTCATTTTAAGAATTTTGTCTAATAAAGTTTAGTCACATTTGTACTCCCAAACAAAGCGATATTTTCTTCACCATCTTTCTATGTTTGCAGCGGACGGGTAGTCCACGGATCCTGACTAAAAATAAAAGATTCGCGTTAATTCGCGGGTTGATGTTGCTGTTCGCAATACCACCCCACCCATAGCCTTCCCAGTACACGTCCCACTATATTTCACGTCGCAGCAACACCATGTAGGTGTCTGCGTCTGCCACACTACACAAAAGTGCTGCGGACATTATCGGGGCACCTTATGTGACACTTTGGGAACCCCCTTGTTCAAAATGAGCACAAATGAGTACAGAATGAATATTTTCGGAATTCATGATTTTTAACGAATACAATTAATGAAAAAAGAGTACAAAACTCTTTAAATGAGTACAAATGCTCACCGAAATATTTCTAACTCTTTGTTATGGTCGCAAAGAGAAAAAAAAGCATATTCTTTGTCAATATATACACAAAACTGTTCACAATGCCAAAATTATCGATATAGAATTGATGTGTTCGAAAAGCTTTGCGTTCTGCTGAAGTTTTTCATTTTCGAAGGTAATGACTTTTCTCATTTCGGTTAGGAGGCAGCAATTTTCAACGCTCATACAAATCGACCACCGTCGCGTCACGTCGCGTAGGCGAAAGTGAAACGCGCCAAGTGAAAAGTAAACTTGACACATACACGCACACGAGCGCGCAATTTCCACATGCAATGAACGGGGCAACATTTCAATCGGGATACATACAAGCGACGACGTGCCCGCTTGTGTATGTGCGTACGTACATATTCCGTGTAACGTGGGCGCGCACTTGTGTAAAGCACAATGGCAAACAGTGATTTTAATTGGAAATTCCAAGTTTTAATTGTGATCGGTGCACACGCGCGCGCCCATAACCTCACTTGAGCGCCAACAGCGCAGCATTTTCGTATTTTAGCGCTGCGGCATAATTACAAAACGCCATTGACTTTAGCTAACTGATTTCGCTCATTTATTTAGAATCAATCTAGTACCAGCATTCCAGCACATAAATTCATGAATGAATTATGCGGGAAATTTTAAAACTACGCTGTTTATGTCAAAAACATCACCGATTTTCATATTTGTGTTGCATCATAAATTTTACAAATATTTAATAGGTTTCTAAATCGGGAACGAGAAAAATAAAATAAGGTACCGTAACCAAATACTCAATATAAAATGCGTCTGAATATTAGATTTGTGTTTTTGCGTCGGTTTTATGCATTAACCATTTTATGCATCCCTCGATCCGAGTTTTCATACATTTATACCCGTGTCTACAAGTCTATACTACACATTTCACCAACCACGTCTCGCAATGTGTGGGCTGTTATTTTTTTGTGCGTATTATTTTCTCTCGCCGTTTTGTGGGTTTTGCACGTGTGCGTTTGCCGCCTTTTGCGCGACCGAAGTGGGGCTCAGCGCGTGTAAGATTAAAGGCGGATCGTGTATATTGGCTTTCCGCGCGGCGCGCCGCGAGTCTTCGGAAAACGCGTTGGAAAATGAAGCTATTTATATGCTGAAAACTTCCAACGAGACCCCACCGTATCCTTCACCCTCTTGCACACATATGCAACCAAATATACACGGCGCGGTAGCTGACGATCATGTACGATCATCGACGAAACCACACACGTACACATCCTCGCCTAGCGAAGAAAGCAAACATGGCGTGTGTAGTCATAGCCAAAGCCATCGAGGGATATCAAAGGAATCTTTTCCCGTTTGCCCTTCGCAGCATTGAATTCAGGTTTACGCGATTTCAGATTCCAGATTGCAGATTCATAGATACTTTCATCCAACGTTGGGATGCGTGTGATTGTAAACAGTGGTGGGGTATTTAAGGGGTACTACAGTGGAAAGGAGACTTTGCTGGAAGTTCCACTTTAAAATCGAGAAACTAACAATAACAACAATAACAAAACGACGACGATATTGCCAACGAGGGGAAGTACAGCGCTGAGTGAAGCACCGGAAGCGGATACAGAGAACTGCAGAAAATAAACAGCAGAAATATTTACAACCCCTAGACAACAATGAAACAAAAGTTATCTGAAGTTAGGATGGGTGGTGGTGCAGAACACGAAGGAGATAAAAACATTCGAATATCTGCTTGTAATTTGGTTTAGTCGAGCCCCAGGGATGGATAAAATAATAATACCCAATAAAACGCTTTGTAAGCTTTTCCTACGTTATGCCAATTGAGTCATAATGAGTCATTTAGTAGAATAGAACGTCTTACACGTATTTTTGCATCTTTTAAAAGTAAAACCAGTTCTGAACTGGGTTTTCCTTGTCCGATGTCCTTTTCAGCTATCGGTAAACTGTTACGATAGCTGGCCATTAACTTTCACCATTTTAAAACATTAAAATTATTACCACCAAATTATGCAACCCAACTCCTTTGCTGCCCGAGACAAGAGTATATCTAGGCAACTCAATATACACTAAAAAGAAACCGTGCCATAAAAAGAACGAATGAAGAAATATCGATGATTTAGTGGAGCATAAATATTTTTTTCTATTTTCAAAATGGCGTTCAAGTAGATGGTGCGCAATTTGCAGGAAAGGAGGCCGGTAATAGTGGTAGCGAAGTAGAACGAATATTGAATTTCCCAATGAAATGCCATTTATTCCACAATTTCCATCTCAGCGCAACTGAGAGATGGAAACTATAATCTTATCATAATATTCAGGCTAACTTTTTTGTCTGTTTCCTGCGCAAAGTGTGACGGTAAAATTGAGACGTGTGGCTAATGTTCTCTTGTTTTAACTATACTATGATAATTCAGCAGCGAGAGATTCAACCGGAAAATCGAAGAGAAAATATGAGGATCTCTGAGTTTGAAGGAGGTTATAAAGAAGGGGTTTCATTTCAAGAAATGGTGTTAATATAATGATGAAAGTCTCTAGTAAAAATTGAATAAAACCATTCAGCTGGCGATATTAACATTCGCATGATTTATGGCGCCATCTGTGCGAGTTTGGTAAAGAGATATTTATGAGTGATATCAATAAGGTGACTCATAAAGATTTCTCGAAGTCATAGGAGTGAACAGGGATCAATAAAATTAATATACTAAAATAGCCTGTGAGAAATGTAAAGATATTTTTGAGAGAGGTGGATTTCCGGGCATACGGAAAACGTAGGAAAAACTAGGTTAAGTTAAAAATGAAGTTTTTCGTTTGCATTTAGGCTTCCACCATATATAAAGATTATCGAACGTGGGATAATGAAGCATCGAACCTCTCTATCTAAATTCAGCAGGAGTTTTACACCCGTCGATAACTTTATCCGCCTGCTTAGCGCTGCGGGCATGGCGAGGCAAGCTCGTGTGATGCCAACTTTCCAAGCTGTTTTCATCGTTCATAAATTACGCGGCTTTATCTGGGCGTGGAAATTTGGACGCGGCGCTGTTTAATGATTGTGCTCTCATGGACGCGACGCGGTAAAGATGGCCGCCCTGCACATCAACGTCAAATGCGCCATGTACATCCGAGGCGGCTTTCTATACGTTATTTATCTCTTTACTCTTCGACGTTTTACGTGTTACTTGCGATCTTCATGGCGATTGACAGGACGTGGCGTGTGATATGTGGCGAGAGTTGGCAATGTCGTGTTATGGACCGGCATTGTTATGGACGTGCTTATGACTGTAGTTTGTGATATGTGATGGACCAGGTTATGGAAAATGGGGTGGGATAGCTTTGAATGGTTCATAAAATAAGATTATCTTTGTGACTACTCTACTATAGAAAAAACTTGCATTTTATATGAATATGGTTAGGATAAAATTTGTTTCATAAAATTTTCCTTATAAAATATTCATCTATTGTTTCTGTTACTAACCAGGGGAGTGTCTTGATTGTCCGCCTTAGATTTGAATGAAATATGTTGTACGTGTAGTATACATATATTGAAATAATATTTATTAACGGGATTTTTCGTCGTTTTCAGCAGGTTATCAAAAACAAGCAACATTTTGGTCCGAAGTTTTTCATTTGACTATTCATGATCCTTTTTAGCGTTTTACTTTCTGGCATTCTTATGATGTGGCCAGCCCATCGAAAACACTGCAGTTTAATTTATATCGAGACTCGTTGGTCTATCAGAGCCTGATATACTTCATTATTTTTACAAGGATAGGTTACAAGCCCATCGCTCAACCCTCCTCCTTATTCAGGATGCAGCAAATGCCAGTGGAGTGCGAGATCTTAATTTATATCGTCACCGGGGTTTGAACCCAGGACCTTTGCGTTACAACGTTTGTTAGTTACTAACACGCCACGGGTTCTATAATCCTACGTATTTTTTTTCTTTCGAAGGCATCATTCATTAATGTCAGGATTCATTCTTTGCAGTCAAACGTTTGTACTGGCTGGATGATTTCCTTATTCACCTCAATATTAGTGGCTCTGTATTCTACATTAACAATAATTTTCATTCAAATCTAAGGCGGACAGTTTAGACACTCCTCTTAAAAGTTATATAATTTTTCTTTTATGCGTATTTAATGAGAATACTGAACTTTTATTAGAACATATCGTACTATATTATTACCGAACAATGTTTGAGCCAAAGAAACTCATTTTCTTCAAATAGAATTATTGTTTGCGTTCCCATTTGTTGAAATAATTTAAAATACAAACCACTACAGCAAACATTCTGTGCGGAACTGTAGCGCAAAAAGAAGGAACACAATAACAAATCACGCCGGCTCGGCGCGGCGTTTTCCGCTGTGCTCCTAAACAAGCCAGGAAAACTCGAAATTCAAGCCGGTAGCCTAAAGCTCCGTGAACATCCAGCCGCCTTAACAAGACGAATACAGCGTATATTTCTTCAGTGGCGCGCGCGCGGCCGCGGCCAAAGGCGCGGTGCGTATGAATTTTCGGCGCAAACGCCCGCGGGATGAAAAATACGGAAATTCGTCAGGATCGTCAAAACGCGCGATGCTTTCTCGTCGGGCCGCACCACCGAAAGAAGGCAATAAATTTCCGCCGCACAGCGCAAAATCAACAATAACAACCAACAAATAAAGACCAAGAAAATCGGGCAGCAAGAAAAAAATATATATAACCGACAAAGGCCAACCGGATTTGTATAGCGCTTGCTGCGAGTGTGGGAAAACGTGAGGAAAAGCGCTGAACGAGTGGCATAATGATGATGGTGGCTTGTTGACTCGTCGTTTGCTTGTTTTATTGTTGATTTTATTTTCATATTCAACCTACTTTTTTTCCTTGAGATCGTTTTCCTATCAACTTACATATGTATTTATGCAGATTGAATACCTGGGTAAAAAAATATGTAAGGTTAAAAATTACAGTATTAATGATGTTTGAGGTAACATCAATATTTACATAAGGCTAATATTTTTTAAATATATTTTAACCGTCGCTGTAAAGTTAGTAAAATATCCCAGATATCTATAAGAACAAAATAAAAAATAAAGATGGAGAGTGCCTCTTCTCCTTTTACATATGTTGTTCATATGACCCAAATTAGTACAAATTTTGCGAGCCCCAATTTTTTGACACGGTGCAAGTGCCCTAAAATATCAATTAAAGTTAGAAATTTCAATGCATGCATCGGAGGACATTTTCACTCTATTTTCTCCGAAACTAGATGAGTGTGACTCAAGATGTTCCAACAAAAATTAATGCTAATTCAGAGAGGAACATGCTGATGACAGAAAAAGTAATGATCGAGTCGGTGCAGATAGGAGAAAGGGTTATACAAAAAGATAATGCATTTAATATGGTATCCAAATAAACGACTCATTTTTGTCCAAACTTGCACGCCGTTCGCTACATATTCCGCTTATAACAGGTTCTGTTAAGTAGGTTTCTCCGAACTATGAACAGAAGGTGAAAATTCAAATATTATTCACGTTAATTGAATGAAAATGCTGATAATATGTTATTCCTCTAACAAATTCATTTTTCTACTTGAAGTTGTCAGGAGTATATCAAGAAATCAGTATATTTGTTGTTTTTCTTTCATATTGTTTTTCTCCTCAATTCTTTTTCGACTTTATTGTGCGTTATTGTGCTTCACTTCATTTTCCTGTAGCTGTCTTTTGTTTTTCGTTTCAACGCGCACGGCACGAATGCTTCCCGCATTGAAGATAGCATCGTTTCATCTTGAATTTCGCTTCCGGATTGCTTTTATTTTATGTTTTATGCCGCTGTGCACTTTCTGCCTCTCATTCTCTCTCTCTCTCTCTCTCTCTCTGTCTCTCTCTCTCTCTTTCTCTCCAACACTCTTTTCCAACTACCCTCAACTATCCTCAACGCGCACGACTATTTGTATTTATTTATTCGGTAATACGCGCGCCTGGCAAGCCAACAAACAAGCGGAAATTCATTTCGATATGGATGTGATATCAAAGCCAAACATTCCCAAATTCAAACATAGCGCCATCAAAAACACTACGACTTAACTAAAACCACAAACCATTCCTGAATATAAATACGATTCGCTTATATCTGCTTTTTTCGTGAAATGAATCCATCGCTTTACTGGATATTTGCAAATGTAATAAATTTAAAACTTTCTGAATGTCAAATGCGACGCGCGGAATTCAATTAGGGTGAATTTCATTAAGTTTATGTTTTCTTTACCTTTCGCGAAGTGGAATCGTGAGGCGTTGTATAATTTTGATTGCATTATGTCGTCGTTTTCGTTTCGCTGTCGTATTTAATTTGTGCGTGTCGTCCTCTGGCGCAGCACACCCAATGAGAATGTCATTACTGGTCAATGGCGGCAAGTGCGGCCAAAAGACGCACGACATGGACGTGCGAAAGTGGATGAAACGCTCAAGTCAGCAGCGCTCAGCACATTTTGGCCCACGACATGAACGTCTCGCACACCACTGTGGGGGAGGCGGGGAGGACACCAAAGGCAGGCTCGCCTAAGTGGCAGAATGATGGGTTTAACGATAAATGACAGCTACTTAACCACCAACCAGTAGCGGGAAGTCATGCAAGAAGGGTCGTCTGAATTCGGGGCGTTCGTCTGACATGTTTCAAGTGGTAGTTGGGAATGGATGATTTTCGCTGGAAAATTACCCAACAATTACAAATGTTCATAAGTGTTGCAAATTTTTGTCTTCTAACCTACCAAAAATGAAAAATTGTGATATTAACTAGGGGAGTATCTGAATTGTCCGTTTCATTTTTGTATGAAAAATTTTGAACGTGTAGTACTTTCAAGGAGAGTGTTCCAATTGTCCAACACCAAATCGAATGAAACTTTTTGTAGGTGTTGTACATATATAGAAATAATTTGTGTTATACCGCCACAAACAAGACGGTATTTTTTGTTGCGTGGTTACAACATAAAATATTTAGGAAAGCTAATCGGTGCTTCCTTGGTCTGTTTACATAGAAGAGTTGAGCACTTGAGCATTGTGTTTTTTGTGTACATGCTGTGTTTAACGGTGTTGGTGTAGAAATTGAAGAGTAAGATTCGTAATTCATCTTCAAGTGGAACAATTTCGGCTGTTTCCATATGTTCCCTGTTACTGTTATAAGGGCTCGTCTTTAGAGCAAGCCTAAGAGCTTTTCTATCTATTTTGTAAAGCTTTGTGAGTGTTGTTTTCGATACGTTGCCCCAGACTGGTGCAGCGTACGTAATGATTGGTTTGATGATTGGTTTGTATACAAGTTTCCTGCTGAAGACAAGCATTCTAACGAATGCACCACGAAACCGATACAGCTAAGCGTGCTGCTAAAACAAAATATACCATAACTTATTTATGGCTAAACCTTGAATATTGTTTCTGGGCAAACAGCTCAAAACGGTATAAAATCCTGTTAACACAAATTATTTCTATATATGTACTATACGTACAAAACGTTTCATTCGATTTAGTGTTGGACAATTGGAACACTCTCCTTGTTAGTTTGTCAAAAAATAATATGTAGACAATCTATCAAAGGACGTATGTAATAGGCAACTTCTAGGCCGGTTAATAATTTTACTACAAAAGTGAGATAAAATGAAACTCCTTAAAAGAAAATAACTCTTTACCATATATCTTTCTACAATGTTATTTTAGAGTGTATTTTAATACCATTTTAACCCATTTAAAATCACTTTTCTTTATATCCAGAAGATTTTATTAACATTATTAAAAAGATAAATGTTTCATTACGCCGCCTCGTAAAACTATAAAAGCACCATTCCGCCATTAAAATCTATCGGCAAGCGATGAAGAAGTCGCAGAAGTCCGTGCCAAACTGGTTCAAAGCTCGCCGGGAATTATGAAAGCAAAAAAGGAAGACAGAAAGAACCAGCCGCAACGTGCGCTCGTCTTCGTTCCCTATGAAAAGAGATGAGACTTGGCAGCAATAAAAACGATATAAAAAGGCCGGCAAAAATCGAAGCAAACTTCGAACTTCGACTCACAAAGTGGATAAATATTATAACATCATAACTTACATAAGACGCCCTGTAGTCGTCATATTACGCGGCTACAATGCGAATTGCTTATGACCGCAACTCCCGGCTGCCGAAGGAAATAAGAGGAAGAATGGAAATCCATTAGCGTAATAACGCCACCAACGTGAACGCGAGCGCGTATTCTTACATTCGTCTGATCATTATTACGGTGCATAATGTTTTATCGTTCTTGAGCTTGAGGATTGCGAGCGGCAACTTGAGAAACAAAGCGCTGAATTAAATATGGAGAGAGGACCCAGAGCACTCACGACAAGTTTAATTTCTCGGTTGTTGTTTACATAATGCGTCCTTGAAAACGTTGAAGTTTTATAAGGATGTATTTAAAATGAAAGACGTTCTTATCTTTTGAAATTTAATATTATTCATATTTTTATAATTGTATTTATTAGAGATAGCTTTCTATCATTTTTGAGTTGATTTAACTACTTTATGGACATTGTAGAGATAGATAGATATATTTTAACGACTCTCGACCATTACAGTCTTTCTGCCATGAAACATTATGTACATCGTAATTACCGCTGTGATCTTAGCACAACAAAATAATAGGGCTAGCAAAACTTTTTAAATGGGGAATTACATCGGAAAGTACTAATTTTTGAACCGAAAGTATTCGCCTAGTGAAATTAACACCGTTTGTTGCAAATTGAAAGACAAATT
>JAODAC010029748.1:0-15274 GCA_027575185.1 Mimaenictus wilsoni
TTTATTTATTTTTATTTATTTTTTTTTAATTTCAACAAATTACAACATGCTTATGAATAATTCATTAAATTGTATTTAGATTATATTACATAATACATTTGTCATATTTTCAATTACACACGATCATTTTAGAGATGATAAATTATGCCCATTCTGGTGTGTTTTAACTTTTGTAATTATTAACATTTTGTCTATATTTTATTGGGAAAACATAAAATATTTCGTACGACATCGCATTATTGCAGTTCTATCTGCAACGATGCAGTGGAATTCCGATGTGTAGATTCGTGCAGAAATGTTTCCAAAAAGCCCGTCCGGGTGGCTTAGTGGGTAACACCTTGGCGTGTAACGCCAGCGGACTTCAAACATTCAACTTCAAACATTAGGACTTCAAACACCAATCTACAGACATCTGTAACTCACTAGAAGAACTACAATCAACAACATTCACCAACAATTCGCACCAGCTACAAAAATTGTATACAAACACTTACATGTATGAATTGTAAACAAAAACAAATAACACAAATAAATATAACATATCAAAGTCGGAAAGACCCACCGAGGTCGATAGACGTTAAAATATGTGATATTATATGTTTCCAAAAATTGAATGAAAACTGCGTTGGAATTTATAGCAGGAATGAGTAACCTGCTGCCTTCCAAATATATTTGTGCCTACCCCCATCACTCAAGTTTATTCATTATCCCCACCAAGTTCCTCCCCACAAAAGCACTAGGCACTCTTGTGATTGGTCAACCGATACTTTGTCTTACATATCGGTACTACCGCAAGTACAAATGTGATTGGCCACCTTCTATTTTGGTCCTTCTGTCAAGATCCGCCCCCTAACACTGCCTATTTGTTTTTTATTCAGTCCACTGCCCTACCAAATTGGTATTCACCAATGAAGAAATACAGGTAACCCTCGCTTGTCGAGATCTTGGAAAATACGGTTTTGGTTATTGCGGTCCGAACTTTATTTCTTTCTTAACCTCTCTACTCAAGGGTTTTCTATATAGGTGTAAAGATAGTCCTAGCCAAAATGTTGGAAATATAGAGCATATGAAAGCAAAATTAACATAGCACTTGAAATTTAAAAAAATCACGAAAACCTTACTGATAGAATTTAAATCAAATTGATTACAAAGCACACCTCATACACCCTTTCCCTTTTGTTGAGAACTTGTTAATTAATGTGTTTCTCAAAAGAAGAAAATACAAGGAAGAAAAAAGTCTGCTGCCAAATTTAAACTGAAAAACGAGATGATAGCTCTCAGAGGAGAGCACAAAAAATTGAGCCATGCATAATTGATGGGCAAAAACGGTATAATTTAGGACTCTTGAAAAACAAAGGGCTCTTGCGCAATCGAAATTTCCAATGTCAATTTAATTAAACGAGTAGAGTGTGTCTGTTCACTTTCGGTCCACTTTTTTGTTCCGTTTTTGTGCGCGTTCTGCCCGCACTGCCTGCCATTATTCAGAATCTTGCGGACGTAAATGCGCGCCCATTGTCGATGCTAATAGTGAGTAATGAGACTTCCAAGGTAATTACTAAATACTGTGAAATATGAGTGCACTATAATGTAACTATAATGTTAAAGGTTTAAGTATTCGTTGCCATCTTAATTGATGCATTGTTTGTGTTGTAGAATAATTTGCTGCTGCTATGTTATTTTTTGAATTTCGAAAATATTTCCTTGACATATTAAGTCGCTGTTTACTGATGAAATTAATTTCATTTTGCTTTGTTCGAAGGGTTCTAATCTCTGTTAAAATAATATTTGCATTTTTTAATCAAATTGGTAAAAAGGACGAGTGTGCTCTTGACCACACCACTGAAGTAAAACTGAATATATTCTTATTGTTTAATCATTAGATGAGACATAGCATAGCAAAAAGGGTTGGAAAACACTGGCTTGGAAAGATATTTAGATAAACTTAGCCTTGCCTAGGGTTAGGATATCATAAACATGATATAACTAAACGTAAATTCCAAGAACACATGATCCAAACTATTATTAGAAATGATTCTACACAGAACTGACTATCAAGAAAGATTTATGGAAAAATAATAATTCTGAAAATATCTCGTTGTCCATGATTCTGAAAATCTCTTTTTAACGTATATATAATAAGATTAATAAATTAAACTCGCCTTAAAGCCCTGAACGGGTTACGAATAGGCCGTTTTGCATACATTTTCCTGTAACAGATTTTACTGTTAATTGCGGTTGCTTTCACGCAAAATATGATTGCCACCCTTTCTCTCAAAATGTACGAGACACATTAAGTGTGACCCTAATGTTTTATTCAAAGTATTGATGTTGAAACAAATTACCCTTCTCAACAGCTGCCCACCGCTGCCACAATTTAAAGTAAATGTCAAGCGAACCTTTCAGTTTCGAAATTTTACATACTCATTCAACAGTAACTCTCTTCATTTGTCGCTTTCCATGTCTCATTTGAAAGTAATTGTGCAATAATGACGAATAGCCCACCTGGGCAGCACAGTCGGTAGTGCTTCGGCTTACCTCACAGTCGGACGAGTTCGAGTCCCCGGGGTGGGCTCCCATTATTCACAATTAATCACAATTACAATTCACATTAATCCACACCTATGAACCACACATCAAGAGATCAACCACTCTTCAACAATCCCACTCAAAACCATCAATCGCAAAATGTGCGCAACCCACAACATCAAAATACACACAACATCACAATCACAATAATAACATGTAAAATAAGAATACATTAGAACCAATAAAAAATATAAATCCAGGCTGAAGGACCAGTATGGTCGATGGCCAGGTCTCAGGACCAAAAATACAATTCTTTTTAATGACGAATAAAATAAAGATAACTAAATTAAATGAAACTTCATTGTGCATTTCAGTCAGTAAAGTGAAAATTAATTTGTTTTTTTTTACAAAAATGTAATATTGTAAACTATGTTGTATTATCAATTGCTTTGATGCTTATTAAATTATGTAATAATATTATAGAAAATAATGTTTAAAATTTACTTATATTTTGCAGGTTTGGAAAAAAGTATAATACAGAAATTCATTTATTCATTCATTCATTTATTCATTATTTTAATTAATTTAATTGGAACACATGTTTACGAACGTTTTTAAAGTTTATTTGTATATAAAGCAAATTAAAAATTGTTTAACGAAGTTTTCAGGAATACTTTTGATCCATGTCAATAACTAAAATATTTTAAATTGCATGATATTATTGAGTTGAGTTTTCTGTTGTACTCTGTTGAGTTTTCAAAGTTTACATAAAAGTAATTTAATCACATTAAAGGAAACAATGCAGACATGTGCTGTAAAACGAAATATAATGAAAAGTTAATGGAGAATATGCATCTAGCAAGAAAAAATGCAATTTTTGTGCATTTTTAAGGGAAACTATTGAAGTAACGGATCGAGTTTTTTTAATAACGCGCCACTCCAATTCGCCGCCCCGTTGAATTTCGAAGAAAATCCACTGTGTGACATTTCGTCTAAAATCAACTGAACCAAAAACATAAATATTACTAAATTATATAGTATTGAGCTGAAGGACTCCTGGTTGATGACCTAGCATAGAGTCTTGTTCTAAATATGTGTGTAAATATTCGTTTTTGGTGTGCCCAAAAAACCAAAACTTCAAAGATCGAAAAGACAATAACCAAATTATCAATTCAACAATCCCTAATAACCTCAAGTTTATCAATTGAAATTTTTTAATGATTAAATTCATCTATATTCCACTTAATATTCTAATAATATTCGTAATAAGACTTGCGAATAACTCATATTAAAAATATAAAATCACTCAAATGTGATTTATTCATTATACTACTCTCTTCTATTCGTGGTTATTATGACAAAAGAAACAATCAAAAAAGGCGAATAAAAATAAATTACAAAAGGAATAGAGAGTAAAGTGGAAGTAAGTGAGGGGACAATATAGCTAGTTGCTTCCAAAATTACGCCGTTTGTATTTCCCTCGCACAGCGTCGACTTTTGGCGCTTTCACAATTACGCCGTTTGTCGCAACTTTCAGCGCGCAAATGCGCGTAAAGCGCGCACGTAACTCGCCTTCTAGGACAAATAACGCGGAGGGACCTTTAATAGATAATACAAGTGCTCGAAATGCTTGCGCTGAGATTTAGTACATTCCGAAAGCCGAGATTCGTCCTCGTTGGCATTGTGATGATGGAGTGTGTGTTTGCATGAAGCCGGATGCCATCCACGCCTCTCAGCATTCGACGCGAGTGCTTTCGGTTTCATCTGGCCCGGGGGCGACCAGATCTCGGCGAAATGCTTTCCCTACGCGCCCGCATCATTTACGCACGCCTCGACGCTTTCCTTCGTTTGCACCCGGTGCGGTGGCGGCGCGCCGTCCAGCTACATTTACGTAATCCGGTCGGCAAGCTATACGCAACAAGATAATAACTCCGGCGGCAGCAGCGGAATTCAATCTGCATTCGGCGCGGAATCTCCTCGCATTCCGTCAACAGGCCTACACGAAGAACAGCCGGCGCCGGCGGTATTCCAATTACTCATCCGCTAAATACACGGAATTTCTTTTTATTCGTCTCGTCATACTGCAAACACGGCGGCGGCGTTACATTCGAGAGATGAGGAATTTGAATTCCTTACAGTCAGAATTAACTTCACCTTACGTTACGTGTTTATTGTTCTCAATAAAATGTATTTTTTTGAGCACAAAATAGGAAACAAATGCTTAATAAAAGTAGCAAGCATTTTTGACATTGATGTAAAATAGCAAGAAAATGGCGTGTTGCTTAAAAGCATTTCCGCTTTCGTAGTCGTTTCATTCTTTCCAGTTTTCATCCTTTATTAGGAAGCATTACCAATTGGAAATGCTCTCTTACGATTCAGTACGCCCAAAATGCTTCGTTTAAATGGCGCCAATGGCGCAAAATTTAATGATTGGCACCGTAACACTTAGCGTTGATAGTTCTTATATAGCTGCAGTGATGTGATTGTTACGTGCAGTTCTTACAGAATTGCAACACTTTTATGGTTGCAGTGCTGTAAATGGACGTAAACCTCAGGAACGTGCACCGCTGTCACATCATGAAAGCTCTTTTAGAACTTTTGACAATCGTTGGAATCTGGTAGAATAATAAAATTCTGCGTTTTATAGATTTTATTTATTTGTATTTTTAAGTATGTGAGGATATATGATACTTCGACATACATAGTTTCAACATTTTTAACATTTTAGAATTCTAACAAAATAGTAATCATTCTCAGACAACAATAAATGTGGTGGAGGTAAATATGAATTGTATTTCTAGTTTATTAAATTATTGCAATTGAGATAAAGTTAACTTTGTTATTAAAGAAGAAATTCTAATATCTTGTAAGTACATTTTAAGTTAAAATATGTCCAGACATAAACATTTATCGTGAAAATATCGTCCATAGTTAAGAATTCCATCAAATCCAAAGTAGTAAAAATGTTTTATAGCTGTGATTGCCGTAAATTACGAAAGAAAACAAACGCAGGTATCGATTTGCGCATGCAAAATGCCTTTTTTTTACACCAGGTTGCTGAAAGTATATTTGGCCCACCTCCAATGATACGCTTTTGTTCCAGCAAATCCAGTCAACATTAGCATATGCAGATTTTGCCATCACTAAACAAGCAACCCGTCTGTAAATGCCAACTTTTTACGCGATTTTTGCGTTCAAACGAACATTTTTTTATACCCTCGTAACACTCAACACAAAGCCGCAATATTTTTTCGGTAAGTTTACATTTTTTGGGTAACTCCAATTGGCATTGAGCCCGCCCGCTCGAATTCAGCGCAGCTTATGCATATTCACGTCAAGTAAATTCTCATTAGGGTTGGGTACATATAACGTCGAAAAAAGTCATTCAGTAGGTATTCAAAGAAAAAAAAAGGGGTGATGATTTTAAATTACATCAGGGAATGTGCTCCCTGGTGTGGGAAAGTCTATGTGGAAATCAGGCTAAACTGAAGGGATGCGTGATGACGCGATGAAAATATACAAAAAGAATTTGATAGAGAAGACAGGTTAGAGACCCACGAAAAGGGCATCATACGGATGATGTCCTTCTAGCTGATCCGCATTTTCACGGATTGACCACTCAGACAGCTTTTTGCGTGCCAGGTGGAAACCGCAGGACGACCGTAAAGCCGAACGTAAACATGATTCAGAATTCCTAATCCACGTTTACGAATTCAGTTGTTTCATCCCCTGTTATTAAATTTATACGAAGATATTTTTGTATTCTTAAAATTCTTTAAAAGTTATATTCATTTTCATTGCATCTGTTTAGAAAAACTAACTCTATTAATGTTATAGATTGCTTTAAATACAATTAATCTTTTTAGAAACATAAATAGCAAATAATCCTACATATGTGTGCACTCAGTATGATATTACACTTGAATATTATACTACTGGGTGCAGGTTGACATTATTAACCTAGAGATATGAAGGAATAAATAATCCATTTTGCAGGAACAGATTCCTGCAGAGTATTTCAGTATTTTACCATTTGCGCATATCTTCTTTAATATTTGCCCTTTCTTATTTCTTCATTTGTCTTTTATCTGTTTTTATCCTCTGTTGTATCATACCTTCGTATACTCATGGATATTTGAAGAAATGACGTCGCTTCCATTACTACTTACACTTTATCAACACATTCCATATTCTAGTAACTCTGTCAGACGTGAAAACGTTGTAGATGCTTGCTACCGTCGAAATGTGAGGTAACTGTAATAGAAAATCGATAGTATTAGATTTCTTCATGAGCACACGTCCTATGAATTCTGTTGCTTCATCGTCTGTTATTAAATTTGCAATACATATTCATCTCTGTAAGAATCGCAGAACAGTGTTCATACATTATTTCTATATCCGGTAAAAGCTCATACATATTCTTACTAGTTTACTATTTTATAAATTTTGCCATTCTTGAAAATAAAACTAACATGATATGCCTAGAGAAGTCTGAATATTCTGTCTATAGAACAACTCGACATATTTCAATATATCATCTTTCTGATATGATGTTTTATTATGTGAGTACTCTTATAGTCACAGTAAATTACACAGCGATACAGGAATGCAAAGGTATTTGTACTGAATACGTCGAGGGAATTAGCTATGAGGAAGCTGTAAATAGAAATTATTAGTCTTACATTTCTTCATATTCTCATCCTATAGAATCTGATGTCTCATCGTCTTTTATTAAATATCTACAGTCCTTTGTTGTTTAAATTGCTTAACAGGAAGAATATTATTTCACAATTTATTATTTAAACTGGAAGTTTTTCTGTTAGATAGGATTGCGTATATAAATTTGCTGTACAAGATGTTTTCAAATTTCATGGCATTGTTATAGTTATATTTTATTATTGCAATAAATTCGAGAAGACATAGAAGAATAGAAAATCATGAGTAATGGGTTGGCAGAATACGAAAATACAGTAAAACTGCTGAAAAGGAATCATACAGGTTTACAGAAGAATACATCATTTGGAAGGTAGTTTTATTACCATTTGTTTAATTTTTATGTGCACATTTCTGAAAACATCTTTGTAACTTTATTAGCAGAAACATATTGAAAGAAACATATCAAATAAATGAAACGATTTCCAGGTATATTTAATTAGATACTGGACATGTACTTTACCGACTTACTACCGTCTTACTGCGCGAATTGTAAGTTAGCGGAGCTCCACGCAAGGAGCAATATACAAGACATTTTTCAAGAGATGCTTAATAATAGGTGATGAAAATCATAGTTACTCGGAATAATACTGGTCAGACCCAAATTTTATTTTGACCTATCAAAGCACAAGAAAGTAACGAAGCTTAAGTGGGTTAGGGTAGGGCTCAGCATATCCACAGCTTACATAATTGTTACCAACCCTAATGATTAGATTCAAAATTCCCTAATAGCAGTTTAACGAGAATAGCTGCAATTAATTCGATTGAATGTAATTAATTGATGTTGAATTGTAGCTTGGAATTGAATGCTTTATCATAAATACAAGAACATAGCACATTATCACAGTAAATTGCCTCCATTGTATGTAACAAGCAAGAAGATATGAATTGGATGCGATAAGGCAACATAAGGAAACTATTATGGGAAATCGTTAGCGTCGGATTTGTTCAAGTGCGCAATTCTCCAACTGAAAGCAGAACATAGCACGTAATATGCAATTACGCGCGCAGAAAACGGAAAATTACAGACGCACATCCGTCTACTTTACTGCAATTTTATTATGCGAGTGAGTGGAAAAACTAGTAACTGGAAGCACAAAGATTATTGTGTCATTATATCACAAACAGCTTCAACGCGCGCAACAGTCGAAACACGCAACGGAAGGCGTACAATGGTAATCAGCAAAAGCAATAAAATCTCCCCCCGCAACACATTACATCACAATAAATAAACAATCAACAGCATAATAAATTTGAGTGTATTGGCTGCAAAAGAAACGGAAAGCATGCGAGAACGATGTGGGGAAAAAGTTGAGCAAATCCTCGACGATGCCCTCGGAAAACTGTTATTGCATCGTGCAAACTTTCTTTTCGCTTTACACTTGATACAAAGCAACACGCTTTCTTGTGGAAAATTTGTTTACTGCATGGTTCGGCACGGCGGGATGGTTCGAGGCGGCACTTTAGCCGTAAAAGCGCATCCTAGCAACTTGCATAGACGCGATATTTTAGCGAAAATTGCCAGTGTATAAATTCAAGTAATAAACATGACAGCGAAATCGTGAATTATTTGCAATCTCTGACTGGCAAGGGTGGCTGGACGCTTCGACGGCGCTGCTTTCTTTCTGGCCAGCAGGATGGAAGACGGTCGACATTCTATTTATTAAGACGTTGTTTTAGTTAGCCGGTGATTTACTAGTTTCGACAATCTGTACGCACGCTTTCTTTATAATGCAGTCGCGGCGAGTGAATTCTAACAAGTGGATTGTTTTTGTGGACTGCGAAACGAGCTAGTCTGCCTGCGAAACGAAGGGAGAGATATTTATTGCTTTGAGATTAATATAAAACGTCCGGAGGGGTTGTAACTTTCGTTTGCAATTACAATTATTTCTGGCGAAAGCTGTTCGTTTCCATTGTACTGGTGTAGACTTAGCCTGTTTATTCTGAATCTTCGTAGAGAGTTGTACCATTATACGAAGTGAATGGAATTTATTGAAATATGACCCAAGCATTGCTACGCAAAATTTATTACAAACCTATTTCAGATTTTCAAGGCATTCTTTGTTATCAGAATAAATTGTTTCTTGTGTACGCAACTAACAAGAAAATATGTTTTCCGTGTTATATGAGAACTATTTTCGCATTACTTTGGAATTACATTTTGTATTAAATGCACATGAAAGCATAACAGAATGTATGGTACATACAATGGATAAAACACGTTTTGTATAATTACAATATTCTTTAAGTTTCAGGCACACAAAGTATAAATTTACTTTGTAAAAATGTACTACGCGCTTCATTGTATTTTCAGTAAATTCTTTGTATTGTTGGTAAATCTATGTAAATTATTTCGATGCTATTAAGGAAAATGTGCTCTGTTAAATTTACGAACCTTACGAAATGTTGTATCTCTAGAGATCTTTGAGAAATCCTAGTCGTAAGCAATGCAATTCGATTGAACCGTTCCTGTCTACGAAATCAGTACCAACTCTAAGTTCAATCGAAATAAATTCCAATCCAATCTTAAATATATTTGATTTAAATTTAGACGTTTCGAATCTTAGAAAGAAAGACTTAATTTTCACATCATAAATCTACAATTCGAATTTTAAGCGTTTCTTCGAGGTTTATTTCCTTTAATTTTGATGATTTTCTCCGAAGACATTTATTTGAGAAATTTAGTCTTTACTTAGTTACAAAACTATGCACTTTCAGATGATACAATACACTTAATTGTTTGTTTGGGGGGAAACTATTTATGTGACATTTTATGTCCCCCTGAAATATTTTGGCAAATTTTTTAGTAAACAGTTTTGTGTGGGAACCCATTTCGGGTCTTGTCCTAAGATAGGGTTGCTTGCTTCGCCAATATGCTTAAGACGTTAGGCATGCGCTCAGTAGCAATGGGGAGGGGGCGCTGCGCCACCATAAAAGCGTGGTACGCGCCCGATTCGGCCTATTTCTTCTCTGGTGAGTTGTCGTGTTAACTTGTATTCTACTTTTGTATTTGTGTGTTCATTGTGCCGTTTAAATAAAGTCGTTGTGCTTTTTTTAGTTCGTGTATTTTGAACTTTGACGTTTGAGGTGAGCTTTGAGTAAAACTTGTGTCGCGAGAACTCAAGGAACTCAAGCAAAAGATCCAGTTAAGTCTGGTTCCGGGCATTCAACGGAAAGTAAATTAATGTTATTAAAAACCGCGATTACCTCGTAACAGGTCTTCTCCCTATTACTTGTATCTGAATGTACTTACATGATTTTTGATATTTTCTCTTGACGCACCCGTTCTACTACCTGTCACTTCTTCTCTCTTCCCATAGATTCCACTGGTAGTTAGATTTTCCACCAGATTTTCGGACACCCGAACGTTTCGAATATCCACAATTTTTTTCTCATACTTCACTACCAGAGAGAGAGAGAGCGGGGATATTTAAAAAATCTCACCTTTTTGAATGAGGATCTACATTAAAGAAGGTGACGTTATGTCTTCCTTCTTTTCCCTCCATCCTGGCCTGTTACAGAGCATCCATTTCGTTTTCCGACATTTTGACAAGAAAGTATTGTTTGCCCAATTTCCATTGTTTTACATAATAAATGATTAAAACAACCCGCTAATATTGAATATTTGGCAAGGTATTCCATAAATTCACTTCACTTTTTAATATTAAATGAAATAATCCCTCCTTAAACCTCCTCTGATGCAATATTGAACCTCTTCCTCGTTTCACTAATTCCACTCCCTCAAAGCATTCTGCCTTCCCAGTAAATGACCTACAGGATAATTCCCATTAAACTTAAGTTAATATTTGACATAAACCAATAAAGGACCCACCTAAGATGCATAGTCAGGGTCATCCCATGTAAATGCCGCTGTCAGTATCGGAATTGCTTCTAACCAACGCTCAAAGCCACCGCCCTTGGGGATTAATTTTTCCTTAGTAGTTTAGACCCCACCCGCCATGTGCCAATGCAAGGCCCAAATTACACGACTTGTTGCGCGTTTCGATAGCAGGAATGGCACGACAGAGGAGGACAGTTGAGGCAACCTGTACACATGGCGGACAAGCAACTCGCGTACTTGGGTGCACGCACACACTACCGGCGCCTTCACTTTAACTTAATGGCAGCCGCCGCGTAATTGCAATAATTATGTTCCGGACGCTTTATGTGCGCGACACAATGGCGTATTTACCATCGTGGAGCCCGCATTGCAATAACGATCATACGCACACCGTCGTCGCCTCCCGAGGCGATGGGTTTTGTTACGCAATCGTTTCGTGTGTCGAACACGTGTTTCCTTGCCTGTTGCATAAATATGTGATTAGCGGACCGCGCAAACACGCGATGCGTCTATTGTTGTCAAGTATTACAGGTAAAATTCTAGCGCCGTAGAGTTTCTGCCTTGTAAAGATGTTTAGGGTAGATATTTATACTTCAGAATTTCACTCTCGTATTCGTGTGAAATTCTCACGGGGTTAAAGCTGTTGCAGAGGGCATTGAAAATTCATGTGTTTGCAAAAATATCGCGAGTTGGAACAGGCAGGCTGACTATTCATACAGAGTTAAAACGAAACGAAATATTCACTTTTCTGGTTTTAGTTCTTTTTATTTCGTTTTATTAAAGTTGTAAAATGTAAACTCACGTTGTAAAAAGTGTCATCATATTCTATGGTTCGTAGAAATAACTCACAATATTTAATATGTTCAGTGCTCGTTAGATCACTGCAATTAAGCAACGTCGGACTAGGCGTTGGATGGGTGACCACTAGGTCTCCCCACTCAACAAGCAGCTGCGGCGCCGTCCGCGAACTTCTGATTTCGCGGTAAAAACGCGAACGAAGGTTGGGCGATTCGCTTGCAACGGTCCCCGGAAAAAACCCATATGCACAATAGTTCAGAACAGTACCATCAGTAGCTAGACCGGATCGGGTCGGGTGAAAGTTACTAAAGTAGAAAAGGTTGTAGAATAAATAAATAAATAAATATAACTAAAAATAATATTACTAATATAACTATCAATAATTTTAACTAGAAACAGTTAACGATTATATTACAGTAACGATTATTGCATATTCTGAAAAAAAAGCTATGGAATGGGAAATTGGACATGTTCATACACCTGACTAAAACATTAAATTAAAAATATAACTCTGCAAAGTGTAAATTTCTATTACAGAGCATAGGGAACCTTTTTTTTTCATAGGTCAAACGTTTTTTGGTTCACGCATCAATTTAATGCGTTGTCATTTATTTTTGCAAAAGAAAATTTCGTAATACGTTTATTTAGTAATGTTATTTTTTCGTGTTTATATTTGTTTTAGTTTTCATGGAATGTCTCAAAGCATTCTGCTTCCTTTACCGCGTTTGTTTCTCGCTGAAACTTGTAGAAGTTATGCCAAAATAAAGGTTACTTATACAGTGAAACCTGGTTATAACAGACTACAGTTACCAGATTATATACCAGTCCTGTCGTAGTTAAAAGTAGAATGAAATTGTAAAGAACTAAAAAATAAATAAAGCTAAAACTATTTGTAAAATTGAAATTTCATCAAAATGCAAAGAAATGCTTTTCGTAAACTAGGCAAACAGATATTAGTACATTTTTCACTTTATTTATTATATAATATTTTGCTTTGTTTCCATTATATATTCTGAAGGTCTGCATTCTTTCCTTCCTAATTAGTGCTGTTTTTCTTCCGTATTCTATTACTTTTTAAAAATTTTCTGTTTGGTGTTTTTTTTAGAAAATACTTTTTATCGTAGACTTGTAATTTCGTTCATTGATCTTACCTAATTTATCTTTTCAATCTATTGCTACGTTCGCTATTCATTAGCGGTAGCGCAATTGCTTTAGGGAAAATGTTTCCGGGAAACTTACTTAGAGCTATTTTTTCTAATTTCCAGAAATTTGCCAATTTGATAAACTTTCATATTGTTTCACCAAGAGCATTTCTGAGAGCTTTTCCCAACCTTCGTTTAATCATCTTTGTTTGTTCAACATACAACGACAATTTCTGTAAAATGATCCAACATCAAAGAGCATTTTTAATTAACGTGCACAATTTGATCTGTTACAGATTGCCATCGATATCCACCACCTTTGTAACCCACGTACACCAATCGCTACCAAACAGTGTATGCTCAAAGGATCGCATGGATTACCAATAACACAGGTTTCGATATATGTACACATTTCCATACAACGCGTCTCGTTGAAGTCAGCAATCTCATCTAATTACGGCCTTCCTCCATAACGACAGCGCGTTTTAATTAAAAACAATAATTAAAACGAGACTTGATGCTAGAAACATGCATACTTTTCATCCTATTGACATCACTCATTGTACGATATGCTTCCGTCGCCAGTCGTTCGGCAGAGAGATCGGTAGGTGGGATTAAACTCATGACTATGCGTCAGGAGCGTTCTTACGAATCAGCTAGCAATGAAAACATGTGAAAATGTGCAATGTTATGAAAATGCCATGCAAAATAAACGAATTTTTTGGACTGAACACAGCTGCTAGCTCTTTGTGTACATAGCAGTTTAAATCTAGAAGAAATCTATGAATATTGGTACTATAAATAGTATTAGTTGATTTAGTAAACGCAAACGAAGCGAGAAAAGTATTATATTTAGACTTAAGTAAATACGCTTATTTTGACAATTTGAATATCTTATTTGAGAAGATACATGATATAAAGTCACATTATAACTACACATTAAAATATATAATTATAAGCAAATTGTGTACTAAAATATTTTTCATAGATAAAAAATGGTGTGGATGTTAAAATAAAACTTTATATACCTATTATAAATACACGAAACTCATGTCAAGACGTAGAATATTTATAATTGTGTCACACAGTATGCTGTATAAAATTGCTTAGACATTTATTTATTTTTTTATAAAATTACGATTTGTTGGAATGTAGTACATATATTTAAACTTGTTGATATAAATATATACATAACTTTGTGGATATAATAATTCCTAAATAATTTATCGAGAAAACGAAGCACGAAAACGAAATGAGCCCCATTCTATATTTTTCTTGCTTCGTTTTGAAACATATGAAACATGTAATGTAAAATAATCTATTAAAGAATAACTAATTAGTTATATTGTTAGCCTAAACTTTTTGTGGCTGTTTGATATATGTATATTACTACTACCATTATTACTATAACGACTAATAATATTGATGATAATAATGATAACGGTCCAAAATGTGAGTTATAAGAATGAATTTGGGTGTACTGACAGTCTAACACATATAAATGTGATTCAAATATAAGCTATATACATATAACTGTGTTTTATGACATATTTATGAACGAAATGTTACTTAAATGGCAGGGAAGGTAAGTTGTCTTTTCATTCTTATGATATCCATTGCCCCGTTTGAAGGAGAAGATGGGATATTTATCAAACATATCTTGTTGGCGTTCTCTTCAGATATTCTGGAACTGATTCCAATCTTATAGACGAAATGTGAATTTGCATATGCTTTATAGTGTCAAGTTTCCTTTCATTAAATCGGATTTGATAAGTCTCCAGGTTCTTTTTGATGTATTCTGTTTGTCCACGCGTGGTTTAAAGTCGAGGAGCTCCACACGAAGTCTTACTGAGTTACCATGAGAGTAAGTCCAATGTCACACTACATATATTGCATGACACATGTCGGAAAGTTCGCTTGTCTCATAAAATGTTGACTAAAAACCAAAAAAAATATTAAAATATTTAGCCGAATCGATTCATTAGTATTTGTTCCCTCGTTCACTCGTAAATGCAACACCGAAAACGAGGGAAAATATAGCCAGTTTATGAGCTATAACTTGATACAAATGTTTTTATTGTGCTTTTGTATATATTACATGTTATTGTGATTTTTGTTACTGGTTTTTGTGATGTTGTTATTATTGTTGTGTTGTTGATGTGGTGTCTTGTTGTGTATGAGTGAAAAGTGAATTTTTATGTTGTCGGTGGATTCTTCTTGTGTGTTGTGGGTTGCGCATTGCGATTGTTGTGAC
>JAODAC010029759.1:0-15259 GCA_027575185.1 Mimaenictus wilsoni
AAAACATTCAGAAGACAGAGATATAACAATAATTATAACGAGAATCAGGTATGTTCTTGTGCAGATACATTAAAAATGCATGATCATTCAAAACTGCCGCTAAAATGTTCAGTATGCAGAATCAGTTGGTGCTTTAAATATTTCAATAGCACAAAATAGTGCGTAATTATGTGTTATTTGTGTGTTATTTATTGTTATACTATTATTTAGTAAACATATGATTTGAAAAGAAAAAAAAAGAAAAAACATTTGTGGTAAACTTTGAAGATTATTTTTGAGCAAACGGCTCAAAACGGCATAAAATCCCGTTAATACAAGTTATTTCTATATATGTACTACACGTATGAAAAGTTTCATTCAATTTGGTGGAGGACAATTGCAACACTCTCCTTGTGAGAGCACCCACCATTAACTGTCATAAATTGTAGCGTAGGCAACTTTTTCGACTTCATTTTGAGTATTACTCGTTGAAAGAAAAATATATTGATTATTTTTAAGTATTTTTTTAGTATTTAGTGTTGCCAGTATTTTTTTGGAGTTATTACTTATTACTATAAAATGTAGATTGATTATCCACTTAAAATATATTTAAGGGATGTGTTAATTGGGTAGAAACAATTTAAAAGTATTTTTTGATTATGTTAATCTTGTTAGAGAGGTGCCTAGAGGGTTCCTTAGTAGAGTTTAAACATTTGTATCTGTTGCTTTAGAAAAAAAAAACATTGGTACCAAAAATGAGAGCGCCATCTATATACTACCATAATTTATAAGTTAGGCAACTTTTTATACTTGGTTTTGAGTATTATTCGTTGAAATAAAAATATATTGATTATTTTTAAGTATTTTTTTAGTATGTAGTAAATTTTTAGTATTTTCTTGGAGTTATTACTCATTACTATAAAATATAGATTGATTATCCCCTTAAAATATATTTAATTGTTGTGTTAATTGGGTAGAAACAATTTAAAACTATTTTTTGATAATTTTAATCTTGTTAGAGAGTTGGCAAAAGGGTTCCTTTGTAGAGTTTAAACATTTGCATCTGTTACTTTAGAAAAAAAAACATTGATGCCAAAAATGAGAGCGCCATCTATATACTACCATAATTTATAAGTTAGGCAACTTTTTATACTTGGTTTTGAGTATTATTCGTTGAAAGAAAAATATATTGATTATTTTTAAGTATTTTTTTTTAGTATGTAGTAAATTTTTAGTATTTTTTTGGAGTTATTACTCATTACTATAAAATATAGATTGATTATCCACTTAAAATATATTTAATTGTTGTGTTAATTGGGTAGAAACAATTTAAAACTATTTTTTTAATTATTTTAATCTTGTTAGAGAGATGCCAAAAGGGTTCCTTTGTAGAGTTCAAACATTTGCATCTGTTACTTTAGCAAAAAAAACATTGTTGCCAAAAATGAGAGCGCCATCTATATACTACCATAATTTATAAGTTAGGCAACTTTTTATACTTGGTTTTGTTCAATATTTGTTTAAGAAGAAAATATGAATTTTTCTGGGTTTCTATTGTTTAATATTTTACTTTATTGTATAAAACAAGTGAAATCTGCCATATGTGGAAGCTATAATAAACCGAAACCTGTCAACAACGGAATTGTTAGAGATTTTTTGTTTTATATATGGTGTAGTATTGACCTATAATATGCGAAAACCTGTCTAAAAATGACTTTCCGTTATAAGCAGGTTTTGGTTGCACAATGTTTTCAAAATTATATGACTCTGATGTAATCAGGCGAAATATATTTGTGGATTAATCATGTATGGAATTTGATTTCGTATATCGATTATTGCTATTTCGTTTTTGCGAAAATTTCGCATTTAAACTAACGTCAAACTGACACGATTGCGAGCTAACTGTAATCGGCGCGTATGTATATTGGTGTTTGTTTGTTAATACTGCACGTGTGTTTGCCTTTGCGATGGGTACAAACGACTAGATGTTAGTTATTAGACCGTATCTGTCACCTCGAGGCACGCGACCGCAACGACCATATAAAGTCGGGGCTCCGGTAGCCCACTCGTCGCGTCGAAGTAAGTAGCTTCCAACTTGCGCACTGTGGCTCTTGAGTAAATTGCGCGCTGGTCCGCAAGTTGGTAAGTTGGTAACCGTAACGCAATAATCGGTTGGAGCAATGCCGGTCTAATAAAGCACATGTTACACCGGTGGAATAGTCATTTCTTAACTTTTCGGACGTGTACAATTTTGATTTTGGATTTGGTTTATGATTTTCGAAAGGCTTAAGTCACTTCAGAACAAACGAGGAGAGGATTATTGGAGATGTTAGAAGTTAATTCAGAGGCTTAGGAAGGTGCCGAAGACTTTTTTGCACGTTCGAAGAGAGTAACACCTTTCTTAAAATCTGTGCGAAATGTACGAAGTCTTTTTTTGGTCCTTTGAACCAGACTTAAGACATTTGAGATGTAAAAGAAGGAGGGGATAATTATTTAGAAACCCCAGAAGTTGGTTCAGTGACTTACGCAGTCAAAAGAATTTTTTGAAGTTTGGAGTAACAGTATTGAAGTTTGAACTAAGTGAGAAGATTCTTAAAGTCTAGGTAGGCTTAGAAAAAATTGTAAGGTTCTTCGAACCAGGCTTAAGTCATGTATGACCTCAAAGAATGAGGAGAGGATTATTTAGAGGCCTTAGAAGGTCATTCAGAGGCTATTAGGCAGATTCAGAAGACTTTTTGGAAGTTTGGAGAGAGTAATACGTTTCTTAAAGTCTGTGGGAGGTCTACGAAGTCTTTCCTTGGTTCTTTGAATCAAGTCAAGTCATTTCAGGTCTCAAAAAGTCACTTTAGTCACATCTTAATAGACTATTCAGAGACTTAGCTTAGTTCAGATGACTTTTTTAAAAATTGAAGTCAAACGTTTGAAGTTTGAAATGAGTATCAAATTCCTTAAAGTTTCTGAGGAGATCTTAGAAGCTACTTATGGTCTTTTGAACCAGATTTACATCACGTTAAATCTGTAGAAAGCACGAGACTATCTGAATAGGCTTGTCTCTAAATTTCATACAAATCCATTCAGAGTCCTGGACAGATTCAGAAAAGTTTTTGGAATGTTGTGCGATTGAACTGAGTCACATAATTAAAATTGATACACTTAGAAAAATGTCTATGGTCCTTCGAACCACGTGATAGAAATGTCTAAAAACAACCTACCAACAAGTTGGCTGCTGATGGCAGATGCACGCGAAGTCCTGCGACTTCGTCTCGCGTCCTTGGCAATCGCAGACACTTTGCAGGAACGCACAATAGAATCCCAAAGGATGGCACTAATGTAGAGTTGAGTTAGTCCTTTATGTGTATGTGGATCGGCACTCTCAGTACGAAATTATTCACAAAACGTGAGTAATATTACGGTTTCGCAAGTGGAGCGCGCGTTTATTATGCGCGGATATAGTCGTATTAACGTTATACAGGATTCGCACTCTAGAACGACTGTTTCCGAACTGAGTTGAGCGCGCCAGCCGCGAGGAATTAAATATAACGAGCGGTTTGCGCGGCGTATATTCGGATGGTGCGGTGGTGGGGTTAGAGAGGTTAGAGTCGCGGTACGTATGCGAGTGCAAACGCTCCGAGGACGAGCGAGCATGCGGCGGAGGACAACCGACGGCGACGACGTGGACAACAACAACGGCGACCGCGGCGGCGGCGACCCAGCACCGGGAGAGTGGGGGCGGGCGGGCGGCTCTCGCCACGAGGACAACACCCTCAGTGAGTCACCTTGCCTGGCGCGTCGCGCTCGACGATTACGTAACATTGCGCTCCAGCAAAGCTGGACGGTTTCTAGACTCAACAATTCCACGAACTTTGGTATGTCACGTATTCGGGGGGCGGCGGATTTTCCGAAAGCTATACTTAGAGATACGTGGAAACATGATGCGGTAATGTTCCTTGATGTGGCAATTTTCCCGCCTTTTTTTTCTCGGAAACTTTGGAAATTTCGGAGATTTCAACCTTCATGGATGAATTCGTCTGATTCCAGTAGAAGACGTATATTTTAAAGACTTGGTCCTTTGATTTCGAAGGATCAACTTAAGTATTAAAATTTTGCTATATCATTGTTGGTCAGTTATATTGGGGTCATTTATACTGGTCCACCCAAGTTTCTGACTCACCCACTCATTTTGAGTTCCGTCAGGCATCATTTAGAGATTTTAGAAGTTCCTCCAGATATATAGGAAAGTGACAAGACTTGTTTTGAAGTCTGAACTGACTATCTTCGACCAGATCTCACGAAGGGAGCAAAGGATTATTAAAGATCTTACAAATCAAATTTCAGAGATTTCATCTTTCATGTATGAATTCGCCTGATTATAGTGGAAGACGTATATTTTTGAGACTTGGTCCTTCGATTTCGACGAATTTTGGAAATTTCCATGAAGTTATTCTGATTCTAGCAGAAGATATACGTTATAGAATCCTTCGATTTCAACGGACCATGTCGTCTTAAATTTACTTAAACGGATCTGAAGGAACTTAAAACTCAATTTTAAGGCCAGGGGTTTACCTATGAACTCCACTCAAGGAGCTTTGCACATGGAACACCACTTAAAAAGCTCCGGTAGAGGACTCCACGGATTGAGGTACACACCAGGAGCTTTTCTGGAAGTCTTTGAATCATCATCCTCACAACTTGGATGAATTACCATTAAACGTTGGTCAACATTACATTAATATATTGTCGGCCATGTCGTCTTAAATTTCATAAACTTAAGATTTAAGATCCTTCTAAATCAACGAATAAAATAATTTTAGCTGGGACAAAGGATACAAATTTTTAAAAAACTAGAAAAGCTTACAAATATAAGTACAACCTAGATTGAATAATATTGTAGAAATTTGTAGGAATCAGTACATCTAAATCTTGAATACATTTTTGTAACTGAAGAGGCTTTAAGAACGTACGGACATTCTATATGTTAGTAGAAGACAAAATGTACGACTTTTACTGAAATATAGAGTGTATAGAAGACATGGTCCTTCGAAATCGATTTTTTTTGATCTGAGGATATCAAAATAAATGTGGATGATTCAAAGATATTTCAAGCGGGACGTAAAAGGTGTCGGGAAATTAAAATCTAAGAGTCGAGGGAAGGATAATAATTAACGGAGCTCCACTACAGAAACGTGACTCAGAAGCTCCACTCCAGGGCAGGGGTTTACCTATGAATTCTACTCAAGGAGCTTCGCGCATGGGACACATTCAAAAAGCTCCGGTTAGAGCACTCCACGGAATGAGGTACACTCAAGGAGCTTTTCTAGAAGTCCTTGAATCATCATCCTCTCAGCTGGGATGTACTACCATTAAACGCTGGTCAACATTACATTTGATTGCAACAAAGGTTTAACATGTAAACATTCACATACATCAGTGTGATAAACAATGTTTATTGACAAAAACAAGGCGCGCAGAAAAAGCACACAAACATGTTGTTTATGCGACTATTATTAAACCGTTTCAATAATGCGATGATAGTGTCGAGTTGTGTGCGCTTTCGATTCACGAAAATTTTATGCAAATGCGCCCGTCGTAATTGTGCATTTGTAATTGTTATACTGCTGTTATTGTTGTTGTTATTGCTGCTGCGACGCGACGGGTTTTGTGTGCATTCGGTGTGCATAGACGGTGGGATAATATTTATTGTCGTCGTGCTTATTACGCAATTGTGTCACGTCTGTTTGCGCACCAGAAATACTGCTGGGCTGCTCATATTGTTGTTGCCCGGCGCATTCACCATGTTCTTCACCACTTTACCACGTGGCATGTGTGACAATTGTGGGTGGCGTTTTTTTTTCTTCTGTGTTGTATTTGAATTATAATAGTCTGTGAGCATGCAATAGTTATGTCTTTATACGCGCGGTCGTTATCCTTGGCCGTGGCGGCGGCGGCGGCGGCTGTATGCTCTTGAACTCGTCTGGGAGGCGGCGCAGGCGGGTTTGGTTGTATTTTCGGGCGGTGCGGCTGAAATTAAGCGCGCGCTCGCTCGCCCTAGACGGTATCGATCCCCCCACGTGTGCGGAGAGTTCATTCACGCGGCGCCAGCCCCGCCGTCGGAGGCGGGAGAGAGAGTGGTATACGGTGCCATGGCAGGGGGAGGCCTTCGTGTCCTAGACATTGGGTTACTGACCATTCTCAGGGATTTCTGGAGTTTGTTGTGTTTGTTTCTCCTTTCTTTAGGAATTATCCGTTTCTTATATGCGCTTTAATAATTGTGAATATTTGGAATATTTCATTTTTAAAAATATTAATTAACAATTTTTTCAAAAATTGAATTATGTTGTTTTTCGAATATGTAACAATGTTTCTCGAATATGGAACATTTTTATTTTATTTAACGTATGTTATTTGAAAATTGAATTTTTTTAAATATGAATATTTTTCAAATAATAGCCATAGTTTTTAAATATTGAACATTTTTTGTAAAATATTGATAATATGAATATATTTCGAATATTCAAACACTGGACATTATCATTTTCGAATATTTTTTTAGTATGGTGGACATAATTTTGAATATTAAACACGTGACCTGAATTTTGAAAAAAAATTTTAAATTAGACTTTTTATTGCACATCGAACCACATTTTCAAATATTGAACATAGTTCTATGATATTTAACATATATTCTTAGAAAGTAGAGCTTTTTTAAAGTATGTATCTATTTTTCGAATTTCAAACATATCTTTTCTTAATATTGAACTTTTTTTTGTTCTAAATTTTGAACATATGTTGATTTTTTAGAATATAGCTTATATGTTTCAATATTGAACGTGTGTTTTTAAAAATGGAGTTTTTAAATATTCGAAAACCTATAACTTTTCGACCTTGCATTTTAAATAATATTTGAAATGTATTTCTTAAATATTGAACATATGTATACTGATTTATTTTTAAAATATATTTTATATGTTTGATTGATGAACACGATTTTTGTCGAATATTTAACAATATATTTTCGAACATTTTTAAAACCTTTTTTAGAATATGCCACTGCGAATATTGATTTTTTTTTCGAATAGTGAACATATGTTTTTATTTTATTGAGGTTTTCTTATGCAAATGGAATCATATGTTTCGAATATTGCACAATATTTATTAGAACATTGATTTGTTAGTATGTTGAACATGTTTTTGGATATTGAAAATCTGCTTATTGATTTTTTTTTCGAGTATTAAAGAGAAACATTTTTTATATTGAACAATATCTTTCGAAACTGAACTTTTTTAAAATTTAGTTTTTCTTTATATAGAACCTTTTCTTAATATAGAATATTTTCTAATATTGAGCTATATTTGAAATATTTTTTGAAAAATTGAACATGATATTTGATTATTGAATATATGTATCTTGCTATTTTTTTTCGAATATGGAACATGTATTTCATTATTAAACTTGTTTACTTTTTTGTATATTGAACAATATTTCTTTGAATATAGAGCAATGATTTTTGAAAATTGAATCTTTTTTCGAATATTGTACATATGTTACTGAATCAGTTTTGATATTTTACATATTATATTTTAAATCAGACAATATTCCTTCGAAATTTGAACTTTTTTAAAAATATTTAACATAAGTGTTTTGAAAATTTCAGTTTTTAACATACTTTTTTTGTAATATTGAATATTTATAAAGATAAAAATTTCAAAAATTGGTGAGACTTTCGAATTTATTCCTAATTACATATACATATATTTAAAAAGGGAGATCTGCTGTAATCTACAAATATTAATGTAATATCAATATTTTAAATCTATTTGCAAGAAAGCGAAATATTATACTTTCTCTTGAGCCTCGTCTCGCCGTTTTCGGTTGTTGTCCTAGGACGAAATCTCAGCATTGCAACAGCTAACCGTACTAAACTCAATTCAAACAAGACGATATGTGATAAACACCAACCGTATTGCGTTTTTTTGCATGCATGTTGGCCTAGGTTAAGTCCCCCGACGACGCAATCGCATCCGCAAACAAAAATATTTTTCACGCGATTTGTGCTTGTGAGAAACGAGAGCCTAGCACAGAGAGTGCGAGTTCATCTATAAATTGATCGACGCTGATTGTAATTGTTTGCCGGTCGGCGCTGTATTTTTTCTCCTGTACACACTGATTAAGTGTGTATTAAACCCAATAAAAGACAAACATAAAATCGTGTGTGTCGCATGATGATAATAATGCTATAAATATCTCGGCAGCTCCAGCGTACCCCGTAATTGCGAATAATAATATAATTTCATTGTTGTTTTTGTATGACGATGATGAAATTGTTTTTTTCGAGTGCATAATGGCATATGTATGTGCACACCATGCATCATGGCATGGGTTTTGCGAGGGTAGAGGTGATTGACACTTTCGCGGACGATTAGCGCGCGACGGAGACGACGACGACGGCGAATTGCCGATTAGTGTTTAATTAGTGACTTTGCGACGGATGCACAATAAATTGTTATTCGATAAGTTGCAAAGGTTGATAAAAAAAGCAACGGTAACGTGTAATAATCGAACGATTGCGAATTCGCCATACAAGGCTGGAAATGAAGTGATTGATTGAGAAGTTATATTTAATATGAAGTACATAAAAAGGGGAATAAATTGGTATATATGGCAACGTAACTATCAATCGGTTATTGGTGAAAAACCCTTATTGAAGTTGAGATTTTAATTTTTGACAAATGCTCTAGAAATTTAAATATAAAAATTTAAATATAAAAAGTTATATTAAAGCGGTTTGCCTTTAAATGATGGAAATAATTTTAATACCCTAAGAAAGTAGAAGAGTTGAGGAATATTTTGTTTTTTGTTTCAACTTGATGGCATGATATTTAATATTCAAAAATCGCATTTATAATTGTTTCTTAAAAATACTAACAAGTTGCCCACCTGGGCAGAACAGTCGGTAGTGCTTCTGCATACCACGCAGCAGGACGGGGTTCGAGTCCCCGAGGTGGGAACCCATTACTTCACAATTACAACTCACAAAAATCACATTAATTCACAGCTATAAAAACCACACAACAAGAAATCGACCACTCTTCAAAAATCAACACCCAACATCAACAATCGCAATTGTGCGCAACCCACAACACTCAATTCACATGATACAAATCACAATAATAACATGTAATACAAATACATAATAAATATAAATCCAGGCTGAAGGACCAGTATGGTCGATGGCCAGGTCTCAGGACCTATACAATTTTTTTACTAACAAGTTGACAAACTAGGAACCACGGCGCATCTTATTGTACGTCGTCAGAATCTCTATAAGTCTCTTCTCAACACTAAAAAAATGGTAAATTTTGTCACACATATGACAGAAGGTTTGAAGTCTTGATCGGTATCAAAACTCTATATTGTAAAACCGTTGTAAAACCGAATATAAAGGTAATTCCACGGCATCGATTAGAAAACTATTGGCTTTGCGATGAAGGCACAATAAATTATCATTCGATAAGTTGCTAAGATTGCTAAAAAAAGCAACGGTAACGGGTAAAAATCGCACGATTGCGAAAGGCTATAAATTGAATTGATTGATTGAGAGAATATTGTAAAATATTTAATAATACGCGGTTTTGCATGAATCAGTGAGTCGCTGTTTTTTTGTTCGTTGCTGTTCTGTTGTTCTTGAGTGTCGTTTTTGTGACGTGATGATTGGTTTTTGAGGTGAGTGGAGAAAGCGGCATGAAAGTCGAGGTAAATAGGCGCAAGACCTCGAAAATGTTTTACTGTCACTAATTGCCACTCTCTATTGTCAATCATAGCAATCTAATCTAATACGCTAAATTTATTTATGTTTTTATGCGATATGGAAGAAATTGGGTTCTATAGACTCAATCGATTGACACAGCTGGAGAAACAAAATATTGAAAGTCCCGATATTAATCCCTCAGGAGAAGAGGGAATTGACAATATGTATCGTTAATGATATGATTCTTATCTTAATAGTTAATTTATCAATAGTTATTTATTTTTTCGAAGGTATATCTCGAAATATAAATAGTTTAAATCCCCCTCACGACTTGTAATTATTATGGTAATAGCGTTCTTCGTTGATTTAAGCTTTTGAAGTTCCTTTAGTGGAGCTCCACGTATTTGCAACGCCCGTTTTTTTTTATAATTCACGTCTGTACAACCCGCGTCTTAACAACGAAAAAGTGAGTTAAGCGCGGCTTATAAAATTTTCATAAAAAGCGATATTAAAGAGTTTTGTTTTGAAAGGATTAGGCTAATTTTAATACCTTGAGAAAGTAGAATAGTTAGGGAATATGCGGTTCTTTGTTTCTATTTGATGGCTTGATATTTTGTATTCAAATATCGTATTTCAAATATATCTTCAAAAAGTATAAGTCAGCGGACGCACTCTGAATCATTTTGGGTCGTGTTATTAGTCGGCACAAGCTCCTAAAACTTCTTGATTGAGCTCCGCATATTTATAACCTGCATCTTTACAACCTGCGTCTTTACAACAGAGAAGCGCATTTTTTGTCAAGTTAACACTCATGTTCTCTGTGATAAAACGTTAAAAAAGGTGCCACAGAACCACAAAACCGGTTAGACTATTTATACCATAGTGAAGTACATGAAAAGGGGAATAATTGATATATCTGGTAGTAACCGTCAGTCGGATAAGGGTAAAAAACTCTTCTTGAAATTGAAATTCTAAATTTTATAAAATGCTCTATAAATTTTAAATAAAAAGCGATATTTAAGAGATGTTCTTTGCAAGGATTGGAAAAATTTTAATGCCATAGGAAAATAGAAGAATTGAAGAATAGTTTACTTTTTATTTCAAGTTAATAGCACGGTGGTTCATATTTAAATAAAACTATTTTAAATTGTTCTTAAAAACTACAAGTTGAAAGGTCTACGCGAATGGCTGACACACTTTTTGACCACTTTTCAACCACTCTTCAATTATCGTATTCTTCGCCTATTTAAGTTCTTAAGGCTCTTTGACTGGAGCTCTTCGTCTGCATAATCCTCTTATCTACAACACCAACAAACTGTATAATGTAACGCGTTTTTACAACCTGCATATTTATAACCTGTGTCTTTACGATCCGCGTCTTCATAATTCATATATTTACAACGCACGTCTTTACATCCCGCGTCTTGACAACCCGCGTCTTGATAGCCCTTGTCTTTACAATCTCCGTCTTTGCGGCCCGCAGCTTTACAAACCGCATCTTTACAAACCCGTCTATTTACCACTCCTGGACATAATTGTTTTTTATTTCAAGTTTATAGCTCGATATTTAGTATTCAAAAACCCTGTTTTAAATTGCTCTTCAAGTAGTACAAGTTAAAAGGTCTACGCGAATTGTGGACACTTTTTTTTGACAGCAGCTTTACAAACCGCATCTTTCCTATCCCGTCTATTTACCACTCCTGGAGATAATTGATTATCATTTCAAGTTTATAGCTCGATATTTAGTATTCAAAAACGTATTTTAAGTTGCTCTTCAACTAGTACAAGTTCAAAGGTCTACGCGAATGGTTGACACTCGTTTTTGACTACTTTTGTGGGTCGCATTCTTCGCCGACTTAAGCTCCTAAGGCCCTTTGACTGGAGCTCCGCGTCCGTACATCCCTCTTATTTACCACCCGGGTCTTCAAAACCCATATATTTACAACCCACGATTTTACCACCCGCGTTTTTCAAACCGCATTTTACAAACCCGCCAAAATCAACAAAACTTCTAGAATCAACTTCCAAGATTCGAAAAGAGTTCTGGCAACTATTAAATAGAGAATCAATGAATCCACGTGGTGGCGATTATTAATTGGAGTGCACTAAACGCATGAATAGAATGACGACACACCGAAACGCAACAAATTACGTCTCAACAAATGCCTGTGCGACGGTTCGGAGTCTAGCCTCGCACGTTGGTTACGATGTTTGTGACCCTGACAATGAATTTCACACACTATTAGCGCAAAGCCCACGACTTGTGTCACAACAGAGTAGAGCACATATAACTGTCTGCGAATATGTCGGTACAAACCACGTGCCATGTCGCCGACCGACATTCCTCCAAAATGACTAAATTCTCGCCGTGTCTCTAAAAACATAAATACTTTTGTTTCCTATTAAAACCTGTCATAATACTCATTATAATAAAACTAGAAAAAAGAAATAAACAATTGTGTAATTGTGTGCGAACCACCATGTGCACATATGTTTTCCTATATTTGCCAAATAATACGACATGATGAGATGATTGGAGACGAGCTGGCTGGTCTGGTTTGACGCTTATCGCGATATTTCTCGGAAATCTGATTACTTTCATATTTCATAGATGTACTGATAGGAGATAATACAAATTAAAAAATTAGGTCGGTTTTCAGTGTTTACGTCATTCCGTACCATGTGTGTTTGTTTTGAGTAATACATTTGATTCATTTGTTTTGTGCGCGATTTCTACGCAAACGTTGTAGAAATATGAAAATAGTGATAACAGTGTTTTTGCGCGTAAGTTTTTCGAATTTCGATGAATGTGTATGGTGTGATTGCATGCACGTACTCCATTAGACAAAGACAACGATGGCTTTTATCTTATCGGAACGTAATTAGTGGCGTACGCTTCCTTGATGAGCCTCCCAATGACCGAAAAGATAAAGGTGTCGAGGAAGTGTGGCGTTGTCGGTGGTACACGTGTATGTAAGCTGCGTAATAGCCAATAATTGCAACAAAAGCCCTTGAATTATGGAAAAATGACACACCAAGTTTATGCCATTAAGTTTTGATACATATTTTATGCTTAGATTATTTTATCATTATTGTCTTTGTAAAAATAATGTTGATCAATAGGTGGATGATGTTGAGGGGTCAATTTCTCAAGCTATAACCTTGAGAAATGTGTGTTTATGGAGAAAACCTATGAAGATTAATATAAATATTTAACAGTGCTATTGATCAATGTTTATAATATTTATATTTATAGAAGTGATAAACGTTAAAAGTGATAGTAATATGTATGTTTTCGTGTAGTTATACATATATTAGTGTTTTTGGGGTTATTGTTTGCTTTATTCCATATATTTATCATTTGAATTGATGAAGATGAAGTATTAAGTAATACTATTGATCAATTTGTAAAAAGATGCAGTTCCACTAACGGAAAAATGAATAAAACAACTGTTTTATGCACTATTTCATTAAAGCAATTCAACTTGACTTCGAATAAAAGTCTGATGCAGGAGAAGTTCATCGAAAGGCGTGGCCTCGGTTTAATGGGTGTGTCTTTGGTTGCCCATATTGCATTTTTGAGTTTAGTTAAGTTTTGACAGCGCCTGCAGCGCCCGTAATTGTAAACTAAATCTATGTTGGTAGCCCTGCGCGCAGCGTCTAAGTTGTTCTTGGAGCGCGCTCAGCAGTCTGTTCTCCTCTGATGAGTTACGTGCTAACTTGTATTTTTTCCTTTGTATTTGTGTGTTCAATAAAGTCCTTGTGCTTTGTACTTCGTGTATTTTTGAACTTCGACGTTTGAGGTGAACTTTTGGTAATACTTGTGTCGCGATAACTCAAGGAATTTAGCTGAAGATCCAGTTAAGTCTGGTTCCGCGCATCACCGGAAAGTAAATTAATGTTATAAAAACCGCGACTACCACGTAACAATGGAGTTGTTGTGAAGTAATTTACTTACGGTAATTGTTGGTTAAAGCTTACTGTGTTAAGTTAGTTGCCTAGGATAAGGGGTGCTTGCTGCGCCACTATTCTTAAGACGTTAGGGATGCGCTAAGTAACCATGAGGAGGGGGCGCTGCTCCACCATAAACGCGTGGTACGCGCCTGTTTCTGTCTATTTTCCTCTGGTGAGTTTGGCGGATGGTTGTTAAGTTTATTTGTTCATTTTGTTTTAAGATAGGCGTTATGGGGTTGAAATTCGAGTACTTTGTAAACAGAGACGTACTGGTGATACTTAACACATCGGCTAATTCAAGGAACTTAGCTTAAAAAGATCCAGTTAAGTCTAGTCCAGTGCAATCTACAGGACATAAATTAATGTTTTAAACATCGCGACTACCGCGTAACATACTCTAAAGACTTCAGAACGTCGTATTGTACGTCGACTTATTCACAATCTGCGTCTTTACAACTCGTTGCCTGTTCCATGCCTGTTCAATTGAAGTTTATTACAACAATTAAGGTTAATAACTGGGATTTTAGAAACCAGAAATTGATTGATCGGTTATTTATTGTATCGAAATTATTAAAATCTCATAGTAATCAACTTAATACTCCCATTATTTTTAAAATATTTAAATAACTCTAAGAAGTGAGTGTAAACAACGTAGGCATAAATTAATTCTAAACAAGGCTTAATTTCTGGGTCACTTTTCCGTAAATCGCACAAATGACTAATCTCGAAATGCGCACATGGAGTGATGAAGTCACCCGAGTATCCGTGTGTCCGGCGCATGCGCACGCGGAAAAGCGCTTGAGTTCTCAACGGTCTCAAGTTGGGTAACTTGGGGCCGAAGTGCGACAAGCTACAAGTGCTACAACTGAGTAGGGCATATTTAAGGCCGTGACAAGGCCGTCCGTTTGTGAGTGTGTAATGCTCGTATGCGAGGAGTGCTTTTGTTATTCGTATTCATGCAATGTCGACGTATACTAGGTTATGTTTCGCGCGCGTTTGCCCCGTGTGTGTGTGTGTGTGTGGACGCATGTCCAAACGCGTTTTTTAAACGTGCGTGGCCATATCGTTTTCGATGACCTCTTGGTTGATCATCCGATTTCCGGTTGTCGCCTGTTGCGCGTGGCGACAGATGAGCTGAGCAAGTTGAACGGTTGATAAATTTTAAACGTCTTATTATCGAAGGAGTTCAAACATATACATTCATACCTACACTCACTGGCACTCACCCACGGGCACATAAAGTACACACACACACCTATACTTCACATGCACACATTTACGTACACGCTTACACATGGACACTAACACATGCACACATACAAACAGGTAATAACACATACTAACGCACACACGCACACACACAGGGAGAGAGAGAGAGACTAACATGCACACACCACAAACATACACACACACACACACACACACCACGCACATACACCCCACGCACACACTATACGCAGAAATACTAACACGCACACACCACAAACATATACACACCACACGCACACACCACACACACACACACACCACACACACACACACACACACACACACACACACACCACTCACACACACGCAGA
>JAODAC010029770.1:0-15257 GCA_027575185.1 Mimaenictus wilsoni
TACATAAGAGAGATGTCAAAGAGTGTATCTTTACGATGAAAAAAGAACGAAACAAAAATATTGCATTGATCACAAGATACGTCAAGACAAAAATGTCTGAATTTTGACAGTGTGTCCAACAAGCAATTTCGACAAAACATGCACTGATAAAACCCGAATTACCATTCTCCCCGTAATAAGAATTACATTGTTTCTACTCAAGAGGGACGTCAACGAGTGTAACTTAACGATGAAAAAGGAACGAAATAAAAATATTAAACCGTTCACAAGATACATCACAGCAAAAATGTCCGTCTTTTTGTCAATGTGCCCAACACGAAATTTCGACAAAACATGCCCTGGTAAAATGCGAATAGGTTGGTAATTCGCATTTTACCAGGGCATGTTTTGTGATAATTATCCCTGGTGATAATTAGATAATTTCTACTCATGTGTAAGGCCAAAGAGTGTATCTTTGCGATGAAAAAAGAACGAAACAAAAATATTGAACCGTTCACAAGATACATCACAACAAAAATGCCCGATTTTTGTCAATGTGTCCAACACGAAATTTCGTCAAAACATGCCCTGGTAAAATGCGAATTACCAACCTCTCCCTGGTGATAATTAGATGATTTCTACTCATGTGTAAGGCCAAAGAGTGTATCTTTGCGATGAAAACAAGAACGAAACAAAAATATTACACCGTTCGCAAGATACAACAAGATAAAATTACCCGATTTTTGCAATTTTTAAACTTAACATTGAACTTTAAAAACTTGAATATTGAAAATAAACATAACAATACATAAACATATAATAATAAAGTCATGAAAAACAAAAGTTACTAAACGCAAACACTTTAAACCCAACAAACAAAGTATCATCATCAATCTCCCGAGTAAACAAGTTGATCAGATGTACATAAATTAAATATTAAGCAACTTTCGATAAAATTTCGATAAAACAGTGATGAAAATTCGCCGAATATGATTTCTTAACGCATATTTACCTTTATGTTTAAAGAATTCCATGTATAAATAGCTCGATAGGCTTATAAATCGGTTTAATTAATTTTACAACGTTCTGAATGGACCACAGGAGATTAATTAACTCATTATATACTCCATAAACGAAACGCATTATATACAAATCGTTAAAATACGATCTGTGGCACCTGCAGCGGTTTATTCATGAATCAAATCGTGGTTTCGCTAAATATTAGCATATCGGATGGATTAAAAATTGAAAGTGCTTTAATTTGTTCTAATATGTTCAGAAACTTTCACTAGAACACTCTAAGCATGTTTATTTAATTTATAATGGAATAATTATGGATTTTTTTAGATTATTTTATTTCCCGTTCTTTTTTCTTGCATTTATTTGCTCTTAAAAAGAGTTTTAGTAAGTTAAAGCCTAGTAAAACCAAGATTATTAAAGGATATTTAAGTTTTTATTGTTTATCGGTTTAATTTTAAGTATTTTATACATTCGAAGATGATTTACAGTTAATTTTCATGCGAAAAACTGGTTTAAAAGTCCTAAAAACCTTTTTCCATAAAACTTTCGTGTTTTTAGAATGAAAATCAACATTCTACCAACGGGAAAATGTAAATTAAAAACAAAAATAGTTAAGAAACACCTTATTTTTAAAATATTATAACTATAACATAAATTAACATGGAATAAATGGTTGTAAAATTGTTTTTTCTGTCAATTTATGTGTTTTTACGCCTTTGTGCATGTTTTTACGCATTTGTACGTGTTTACACCGGTGATATCTCACGCAAAAATGTTCATAACTAACAATAAATGGCGATTATGTTACGTTTTTGGGTGTATGTTATACATTAGCGAATTAGCAATTTTACAAAAGCGACTGACTCAGAAAATGTCCCCGTTATTATAGTCAAGTTTCAACAGTTATAATATCGCTTTTATGTAACTAAACGAAAAAAATAGTACATGAGTTTGTAGAAAATTTCATCATGAATCGATTGGTATATAATTAATACTGATAGGAGTAAGGGAAAGATGAGAAAAGGTGGAAACTTTAGGCCGAGTCATTTTTTTGAGATCGATGATTGAAGTTTTAGACTCAAATTCAGGGTTCTATAGTATCGCTCCTAAGTAATTAATCGAAGAAAATCTTCATGCAAATTATAGAAAATTTAATTCTTAATCGATTGGTGTAAGATTTGTTTATATAGAAGTACAGGAAATATAAGTAAATGTGCAATCCTTGGGATAAATCATTGCAACACAATTTTTTTACTCAGAAAATGTCGCCGTTATTATAGTCAACTTTCAACAGTTATAATATCGCTTTTAAGTAACTAAATAAACAAAAATAATACATAAGTTTGTAGAAATTTTCATCGTGAATCGATTGGTATATAATTAATACTGATAGAAGTAAGGGAAACATGAGAAAAGGTGAAAACTTTAGGCCGAGTCATTTTTTTGAGATCGATGATTGAAGTTTTTAGACTCAATTTCAGGTTTCTGTAGTATCGCACCTAAGTAATTAATCGAAGAAAATCTTCATGTAGATCATAGATAATTTAATTCTGAATTAACTAGTGCAAGATTTATTTATATAGAAGTAAAAGAATATAAGTAAATGTGCAATCCTTGGGACAAGTCATTTCAATTCAATTTTCTGACTCAGAAAACGTCGCCGATATTATACTCAACTTTCAACAGTTATAATATCGATTCGAAGTTACTAAGCGAAAAAACTGTTACTTGAGCTTATAGTAAATTTCATCGTGAATCGATTGGTATACAATTTATACTGATAGGAGTAAGGAAAATATGAGAAAAAGTGAAAACATTAGGCCGAGTCATTTTTTTGAGATCGTTGACGTTGAAGTTTTTAGGCTGACCTTATTTTGAAAATATTATAACTATAACATACATTAACATGGAATAAATGGTTGTAAAATTGTTTTGTTTCTGTCAATTTACGTGTTTTTACGCTTTTGTGCATGTTTTTACGCATTTGTACGTGTTTACACCGGTGATATCTCGCGAAAAATGTTCATAACTAACAATAAATGTCGATTATGTTGAGTACTTGAGTGTATGGCATTCATTTGGATGGATTGCGAATTAGCAACTTTACAAAAACGCGAATTATTCGAGTAATGCGTGGATGTTTCGAATTATTCGCGAAAACATCATCGTACCAATGTCAATGATGATTTGCGCTGGCGCGCAACAATGCAAATAATTGCGGAGATGCTTCGCAGTAAGCTGTTAATGAATGACATCACTTTGTACAAATACCCGCGATAATTACCGGTGTAATTACCGGTACGAACAGCCAAGCGATCTTCGGATTTACGCCAACGACTCACGTTCTGTCGTTTTTACTTGTTTTTACTCGATTTACTTGTTCTATCTATCAACATAAATCTTTGATTAATTGCCAGGTTTGGTTAATTGAATTGTCTAATGAGGTAATGAGGAGGTTAATTAATTAAAATTGATTAGAAGTGACACAGAGGATTTATAAAGGTTATTTGTGGAGATATGATTGGAGGGTGTTAAGTTAAATTTGATTTCAGCGGTCTGTAATATCGTTTTTAGGTAATTACTTGATGGGTTTTTCATTGCAGATGGTGGAAAATTTAATTCTGAATTGATGGGTGTAAGATTTGTTTATATAGGAATAGAGGAAATATAAATAAATTTGAAATCCTTGGGGGTAAGTCGTTTTAGCTGCGACATTGTTGCCGTCATTATACTCAACTTTCAACTGTTATAATATCGGTTCTAAGTAACTTAACTGAGAAAGGTCTGGCAGAAGTTTATAGCAAATTTTATCGTGAATCTATTGGTGTATGATTTATATAGATAGGAGTAAGGGAAATATGAAAAAAAAAACTTTAAGCTGAGTCATTTTTTAGGATCGATAGTGTTGAATTTTCTAGACTCAATTTCATGGTTCTATAAAGTTGCTCCTACGTAATTAATCGAAGATAATCTTCATATAGATTATAGACAATTTAATTCTGAATCGACTGGTGTAAGATTTGTTTATATAGAAGTAAAGAAAATATAAATAAATGTGCAATCTTTGGAACAAGTCATTTCAACTAATTTTTCTAACTGTGAAACATTCGCCGTTATTATACTTAACTTTCAACAGTTATAAAATCGCTTCTAAGTAACTAAACGAAAATATATTACATGACTTTGTAGAAAATTTCATCGTGAATCGATTGGTATATAACTTATACTGAAAGGAGTAAGAGAAATATAATAAACAGTTGAAACTTTAGGCCGAGTCATTTTTTTGATAACGACGATGCTGATGTTTTTAGTCTCAACTTCAAGGTTCTATAATATCGCTTCTAACTAATTAATTGGAGAAAATCTTCATGTAAGTTATAGACAATTTAATTTTGAATCGATTGGTGTATGACTTGTTTACATGGGAATACAAGGTATATAAATAAAACTACAATATTTGGGACAAATCATTTCAACTAAATTTTCTGACTCAGAAAATATCACTGTTATTATACTCAACTTACAACAGTTATAATATCACTTTTAAGTTATTAAACGGAAAAAAAATCTTCATGTAGATTACATCAAATTTAATTCTTAATCGATTGGTGCAAGATATGTTTACATAGAGATATAGGAAATATAAATAAATGTGCAATCTTTGGGACAACTCATTTCAACTATTTTTTCTGACTCAGATAATGTCGCCGTTATTATACTCAACTTTCCACAGTTATAATGTTGCTTCTAAGTAAGTAAACAGAAAAAGGATTTCAGCATTTCATAGCAAATTTCATCCCGAATCTAATGGTGTATCATTCATAATCCTAGGATTACGGAAAATATGAAAATAATGGACATTTTTAAAACAAGTCGTTATCCGGAAAACTCGAAATGTTACACATTAAATTTCTCAATAATTAAACTATTAATGGACTTTTAGGTTATACCAAAACAAACTGCATTTATTGGAGAATATATAACTGCCCCACTTAAAATTCAGCAACGTATATCTTAGAAATTACGTAAAAACAAAGTTTTAATATTTTTTCCTCCATAAGAAAACTTTAAAAGTTGGTTTTCTTCGAAAACAAATAAAAATTCTTATGAAATTTACATAACAATCTTCAGCAATGACTTAATATTTATAGACAATAACATTCAGAAAGTTAATTGTATGTCTATGACGTAAAAACGTCGTTGGTAAATAAGAAAATGTAAAGAAACTCCCCTCCTAGGTAATTGCACACAGCTCCCCTATTTTCTTAACCACTCCCTACCCTCGTATTCGCGAGCTAGGAAATCAATAGGGTGACACCCTCTTTATTCTCCCCCTTTTTATAAAACACTTTCATTTACCTAATGAATTGAACGCTGCTGATTGGCTATTCGCTATTTAAACAAAAAAAAAACGTGTTTCTTGCAATCGTAAACGGAAATTTACTTGAAAACCTGACTGCAAAACCTGACCGGTTAATCAGTCTTAAATCTTAAAACCCACAATAACACATGCAACATAATAAAGCACAAAATACACAAATACCTATGAACAATGCGCCAATTACCAGTGAACTTGAGACGTGCGGCCATCAATTTTAAGATGTTTTTTAATTGTTTCGCAATCGTGCAAATCGTTAGGTAACGCATAAAACACACGCGATTTCATTTAATTCTCTTCAATCCACGTGCGTTTACTTTAATTCTACGCCGGCGGTTTTTAATCGGCCATTGTGCGATATTTATCAATCGGTATGAAGCTTATTCGTGGCTTCTCATCACCTTGACTCACACTCTTTGAAGAAATGATTTGCATCTGCCTTAATTGCTCATTTTTAATTGGTAATCGTTAACGATTTACAATAATAAGGATCAATTAAGAAAATAACAAGGAAATAACAAAGGAGCGGACTGATAGAATTGCCTGTCACGCATTGAAATCATTTAATTCACGGTTTGATAGGATAATTCGTTTGTTTATCTCGGTTATTGCGTTGCTAAATAGTTTTTATTGGATTTATTTTAGTTTTAGTTTATTTATTTAAGTTTTACTAGTTGTAATATTAGTAGAAGTGTGTAAAACTTGCAGAAGTGTGCAAAATTAAAAAATTTATATCTAAAAATGATTTTAATAAGATTTAAATTGATGATGTTCGTGTTTTTTTTTTGTTGCAGATGGCGTGGCAGTGTATACAAATTAGTGTGGCGAGAGCTTCTAGCATACTTATTCTTATATTACTTAATTAATTTCTTATATAGATTTGGTTTAAATGAGGATCAACAAAGGTAATTATAGTTTTGAGGTGTTTTTAAGCGTTTTTATGGGGGTTTTGTTTGGTTTGTGGGCAGTTTTTTTGTGTTAGGTGGCAAATAAATTACCTTCTACGTTCATAGTTGGTAATTTAGTTGCATAACTATCGTTTTTTATGGAATAGACATCGTTTTCATCGATTAACCATCGTTTGTTGTCGATTATTCATCGTTTTTTAAATCGAAAACCTTAGTTTAATAGAATAATCATTGTTTTAATCGAAAAAGCATAGTTTTTTTATGGCATAATCTTCATGTTAATCGAATAAACATCTTTTTAATCGAATAACCATTAAATTTTATCGTAGAGCCATCGTTTTTTATCACAATATCATCGTTTTTACATAATATTCTAGAGGATTCATTTGTATTTTTGTCGACCGTCGAAAATCGATCAACTTTGAAGAGCTATTACATCTTTGTTAGAAATGTTATAGATTTCGGGATGATTTTTTTCGAAACAGAAACTCTCCTACTTTCATATCACATTAAAAAAAGTTTCGTATCTTTATTAGTTTTTCCGGAAAATGCACTTTTCCAAAACGTGTTTAGGATAATTTCAAAAATCTCTCAATTTGGAAGAGCTATTACAGCCTACCTAGAAATGTTACAGATATAAGGATGATTTTATTCGATACAGCAACTCTTCTAGTTTCATTTCACATCAAAAAAAGTTTCTTACCTTTATTAGTTTTTCCGCAAAATGCAATTTTCCAAAGCGTGTTTAGGATGATTTCGAAAATCTCTCAATGTGGAAGAGCAATTACACCTTCTCTAGAAATGTTACAGATGTAGGGATGATTTTATTCGATACAACAACTCTTCTAGTTTCATTTCACATCAAAAAAAGTTTGTTATCTTTATTAGTTTTTCCGCAAAATGCAATTTTCCAAAACGTGTTTAGGATAATTTCGAAAATCTCTCACTTTCGAAGAGCAATTACACCTTTTGTAGAAATGTTACAGATGCAGAGATGTTTTTATTTGATACAGCAACTCTTCTAGTTTCATTTCACATCAAAAAAAGTCTGTTATCTTTATTAGTTTTGCCGCAAAATGCAATGTTCCAAAACGTGTTTAGGATAATTTCGAAAACCTCCCAATATATCGCATAATCATCGTTTTTATGGCATATTCATCGTTTCTATGGCATAATCATCGTTTTAATCGATTAACCATCGTCTTTGTCGCATAATCATTGTTGTTTATCGCGAACCCATCGTTTTCTTTAACGCATAATCATCGTTTTTTATCGTTTTCTACAGAGTCTTCGAGAGAATTCGCTTATATTTTAGTCAGCAGAGTGAAACGATTCCAATGTCGTTCGTTATGGGGTTCTACGTTTCGTTGGTGGTTAAACGATGGTGGGAGCAATACAGATTGTTGCCATGGCCCGATACGCTGGCGTTGTTTTTAAATGCTGGTATTCCAGGCGCCGTAAGTAAGACTTCAATTTAAAATGTTGTTCGAATTTAATGTGTTTGTTTAATTTTCTTTAATAGGATGAAAGACAACGTCTAATGAGACGTAACATCGTTCGGTATGCAGTCCTTTCGTATGTTATCACCCTGCAGCGAGTGTCCTTGCGTGTGAAGAAACGCTTCCCATCGTGGCAGCATGTTGTCGATTCAGGTAGGCTGCGAATTTGTCAATCATCTCATTTGTCAGTTATCTCGACATGATTGAGGCGGCCAGGAAACGAAAGTTTTAATTCGTTTTTATCGTTCGGTTCGGAACAAAGCGGCGGAAGTTGTGCTTCCGGATGCAGAGGACGTTCGATGCAGTGGATAAACTCAGTTATGAACAGCAAAAAGTATCTGAATATACTAAAGGCAAAAAATATGAAACACATTGGTTTGATAGTCCCGTTTCTTCTTTAAAAAGAGGAGGAGTATAAAAGGTAAAGTGTGCTTTGCTCCTTCACTTTTTTTTGCTCCTCCTCTTTTTTTGCTCCTCCGCTTTTTCCGGCCTTCTCTTATTATTGCTCCTCCTCTTTTTTGCTCCTCCTCTTTTTTTACCCCTCCTTTTTGTATTGCTCCTCCTCATATTTTGCTCCTCCTCTTTTTTGCTCCTCTTCTTTTTATTGCTCCTCATCTTTCTTTTGCTCCTCCTCTTTTTACTGCTCCTCCTCATATTTTGCTCCTCCTCTTTTTTTGCTCCTCTTCTTTTTATTGCTCCTCATCTTTCTTTTGCTCCTCCTCATTTTTGCTCCTTCTTTTTTTGCCCTCTCCTCTTTTTATTGCTCCTCCTCTTTTTATTGCTCCTCATCTTTCTTTTGCTCCTCATCTTTCTTTTGCTCCTCCTCTTTTTTTGCCCTCTCCTCTTTTTATTGCTTCTCCTATTTTTATTGCTTCTCCTCTTTTTATTGCTACTCCTCTTTTTTGCCCCTCCTCATTTTATTGCTCCTCCTCTTTTTAATACACACCACAGAAGCAGACACTCAATGTTTTCTCAACTCTAGTTTATTTAAAAAAAATGTATGCAGTCGGATGTTCGAAGTAGAACGAATATGATTAGCTATCTATACATTTGTGAACACAATTGAGAACAGTTTTAACATATGTAACCTAGTTTCTGAATAGTGCAAATATCCATAGAATACGTAGAAGCAAGAGAATAATTTGCACTTGAAATTCCATAGTTTTAATTGTAACTTTTAATTGTAAATGTAAAAGACCTCTTAACATTTATGCTCCTTCCCCTTGTCATCACTCAACACTTACCACAGAGAGGTCACGCCCTGTTTTATCTTCCCTTATTTATAAAAATGTAGCCAGTTCTATATAAAAAGTAGAATGAATATGTTTACTAGTGACTAACATAAGAACTATTCATGATAAACAAGTTTTTCAAAAACAATGTGATGTAGAATTTAATGAAGAATAGCTCCTCTGAATTTCACGTTCTTACACCAAGTGTTTCCCGAATTATTTTGGTTTTATCTGGCAATGAAAATTTTCTTTTCTTCTCCGTACGTTTCGACAAAAATTTTAAAACAGAGTTTATTAGAGTCTATCTCAAAAACTATTAAAGATAATCAACTTTTCCAAAAACAATGTGTTGAAGAATTTATTAAGGAATATCTCTGGTAAGTTTCACGTTCTTGTGCCATGTGTTTCGCGAGTTATTTTAGTTTTATCTAGCAATGAAGGTTTCTTTTCTTCTACGTAATTTTCGCCAACATTTTTAAGACAAAGTTTACTAGAATCTATCTCAAAAACTATAAAAGATAATCAACTTTTTCAAAAACGATGTATTGAAGAATTTATTAAAGAATAGCTCTACAGAATTTCACGGTCCTATACCAAGTGTTTCGCGAGTTACTTTGTTTTTTGAAATTTTCCTTTTCTTCATCGTACATTTCGACGAATTTTTATAACAAAGTTTATTAGAGTCTATCTCAAAAACTATAAAAGATAATCAAGTTTTTCAAAAGCAGCGTGATGGAGAATTTAAGAAGGAATAGCTCTTGTGAGTTCCACGTTTCTGTGTCAAGTATTTCACGAGTTACTTTGTTTTTTTGGCAATGAAATGTTTCTTTACTTCTTCGTACTTTTCAGAGAAATTTTTAAAACAATGTTTTTAGAGTCTATCTCAAAAACTATAAAAGATTATCAATTTTTTCAAAAACAGTATAATAGTGAATTTATTAAAGAATAGTTCTACTGAATTTCACGGTTCTATACCAAGTGTTTCGCGAGTTACTTTGTTTTTTGACAATGAAATGTTCCTTTTCCTCATCGTACATTTCGACGAATTTTTAAAACAAAGTTTATTAGAGTCTATCTCAAAAACTATAAAAGATAAACAAGTTTTTCAAAAACAGCGTGATGGAGAATTTAAGAAGGAATAGCTCTTGTGAGTTCCACGTTTCTGTGTCAAGTATTTCACGAGTTACTTTGTTTTTTTGGCAATGAAATGTTTCTTTACTTCTTCGTACTTTTCAGAGAAATTTTTAAAACAATGTTTTTAGAGTCTATCTCAAAAACTATAAAAGATTATCAATTTTTTCAAAAACAGTATAATAGTGAATTTATTAAAGAATAGTTCTACTGAATTTCACGGTTCTATACCAAGTGTTTCGCGAGTTACTTTGTTTTTTGACAATGAAATGTTCCTTTTCCTCATCGTACATTTCGACGAATTTTTAAAACAAAGTTTATTAGAGTCTATCTCAAAAACTATAAAAGATAAACAAGTTTTTCAAAAACAGCGTGATGGAGAATTTAAGAAAGAATAGCTCTTGTGAGTTTCACGTTCCTGTGTCAAGTATTTCAAGAGTTACTTTGTGTTTTTGGCAATGAAATGTTTCCTTACTTCTTCGTACTTTTCAGGGAAATTTTTAAAACAACGTTTTTAGAGTCTATCTCAAAAACTATAAAAGATTATCAACTTTTTCAAAAACAGTATAATGGTGAATTTATTAAAGAATAGCTCTACTGAATTTCACGGTCCTATACCAAGTGTTTCGCGAGTTATTTCAGTTTTATCTGCCAGTAAAATGTTTCTTCTTTTTATCGTAAAATTGAAAATTTCAATGTTTTCACTACTTTAACGATTTTTAATGTATTTAATGGTTTAATACTTAGGTTTAATGCTGGAAAGCGAACGCAAAATCTTCGAGCTCATGGACGGCAAGACGCCAATGTCGAAATACTGGATGCCCTTAGTCTGGGCGACGAACATCATCAATCGAGCGCGCAAAGAAGGCATGATTACCAGCGATCATATCGTCCAAACGCTCCTCACCGAATTATCGGACATCCGACGTCGTTTGGGCGCGCTCATCGGCTACGACACTGTTTGTGTGCCACTCGTCTACACACAGGTAAGTCTCACAATACCATATCGTTCAGTTTATGTTCATATTCTTCTTTTCCGTGTCGTTTAACCTCTAACAACGTAAATATTAAAACCTGTAAGTAAATGAGATCAAGGCTGATTGAACCAAACGAAAAAATAAAACATTGATGTGACATAATAATTGTAAAAAAATCGATCTTGATCTCACGACGAGAAATCTTTTGGTCGAGAACAAGAGATTTCACGTCGAGGACGTAGAGAGATCAAGAGAGGAGAGGTTAATTTTGTAAATAAAACATTCAGTGAATTCATTGAATAATGTATAATGACGTTTACATTATTAATAATACGGTAACATGGTGGAATTTCATTGAATCAATTTGATAACTACGCACACGTGGCGCGTGTAGAGCCTGATGATTAAAATCGTATTTATGTATTGTCGAATACATAGAATTCGTTGAATAGTGGTTATTTATTTAGGTTAATCATAGGTATTGGTATGAATACGCTTACGTTGACAATGTCGCGAAATTAGTTAGTGACACATCGTGTTCAGGTGTTGAAGAAATGAATTAGGTCACTGTTGTGTCCTTGCATGGTCAGTTATTATTTTTGCACTACTATATTTCTGTGCATTTTTGCGTAAGTTGCCGTTTTTTAGGTAGGTACCAATATTTTAATGCTTAAATTGCTTTAAACTCTTATAAACAATGTTTAAAAATATACAAATATAATTGTACACATATAATTTATGCTTTGCAGTGGCTTACCTTATAGCCGTCAACATTTGTCACAATTTTCGCGTGATTACAATTGATATATTGATGTATGATATGATGTATGTATGAAATGTTTCTTTTCCTCATCGTACGTTTCGACAAATTTTTAAAATAAAGTTTACTAGAGTCTATCTTAAAAACTATAAAAGATAAACAAGTTTTTCAAAAACAGCGTGATGGCGAATTTATACGAGAAGAGCTCTTGTGAATTTCGCGTTCCTGTACCAAGTGTTTCGCGAGTTTTTTTTTTCTGACAATGAAATGTTTCTTTACTTCTTCGTACTTTTCAGCAAAATTTTTAAAACAACGTTTTTAAGAGTCTATCTCAAAAACTATAAAAGACTATCAACTTTTTCAAAAACAGTATAATGATGAATTTATTAAAGAATAGATCTACTAAATTTGACGGTTCTATACCAAGTGTTTCGCGAGTTATTTTTGTTTTATCTGCCAGTAAAATGTTTCTTCTTTTTATCATAAAATTGAAAATTTCTATGTTTTACTATTTGAACGTTTTTAATGTTTTTAATGTAATTTAAAAAGATATACAAATATAATTGTACAAATATATGCTATGCTTTGCAGTGGCTTACCTTATAGTCGCCAACGTTGAATACGATCTTCGCGTGTTTACAGTTGATATATTGATGTATTCAGAGCATTTTTACGACGTTTGCGATTAAATATTTCACCGTTCTGCGGCATTTTGCTTGCGCATGCCTTAACAATATCATGAAGTTCGGTAGTGACACATCGTATTCAGGTGTTGAAGAAATGAATTGGGACATTTTTGTGTACTTGCATGATCAGTTATTATTTAAACACTACTTTATTTCTATATAATTTGCAACATTTGCCTTGTTTTAGAAAGCAAATTGACATTTTAAAGATTTAAGCGTACTCGTAAACAATAGGACCTTTGAAAATACTAAAATATTATAATACACATAAATATAAGCTGTATAAATATGCCTTGCAGTGGCTTACCTAATAGCCGCAGACGTTTAGCACGATGTTCGCTAAACTTTTTCGTTCATATCAAACGCAAAAGTCAAGATGATTTATTGAAACGTTTTTACGATGTGTACCACTAAAGGTTTCACCATTTGGCGCAAATTTCGCCATAATTTTCGTGTAGTTATACCAATTGTTATGCAAACAAATTAGCGTCACTGTTCCCATTGCACGTTGCACATACATTTTTGCAATTATCGTCCGAAAGATGAAAATCGGCCCGAAAGATGAAAATTGAATCAAAATCAAATGCTAGTTTTGATTGTAACATTTCGCTACTAATGTAAACATACCTGTCAGGGTAAATTAAAAGAAAAATAATCCAAGCTTATCTCACAAATTGAAACAAAACTCAAATTTGTAAAAAAGAAAAGTTAAAATCATATTGTTAGTCTCTGCGATAAACGTCGCCAAAATTCGAAACGCTCTCTGCTCACATCAATCAGCTGCTAGTGACATTTTCAAGCGCGTTATATTTAAGCAGTTGTACTTCAAGTAAATGTGCTGAGAATATGAACAAAACCAATTTTTCTTTTCTCCAAAGTGGCCTTCAATATTAAGTTTAAACAAAACTCAAAATAAGATCTCAAAACCACGATAACCACATCATAACGTTTTTCCGGATAATATCTATTATTTGAGAATCCGGTTATGACTGTATAGTATGAATATGTATGAGTATAACGAGTTATTTATTTCAACTATAACTTTTAAATTACTATGTGTCAACCTAAAACAATGAGACAAATATATAAATTAGGATATCATCGTATGACCTTGAAAATATTTTTCACTCATTCGAAAGTTAGCTATTTTAATTATAGTACAACATATATGTATGTGTTTTAATATGTTTATATAGTAGAAGAAATATTGTAATTATAGTCGTCAAAGCAATAAAATAGTCATTATTGTATTTAATTTGTTTTTAAGCCTTTAATTAGAAAGTAGTGGAGTTCGACGTGTGAGAAACATTGTAAAAAATTATAAAATGTGATTTGTACACTTTAAAATATGAGGAAATATCAAAAAAGTTGGCCTTTTGTTAAAGAACGAGATCTGATTGGAGCCATAGCACATAGAGGGGTGTAACGCTTCACCCTAACCTGCGTTAGCCAATCTGAGCAATCGAGTTGACCCTACCTATCGGGGCGTTGCCATGACTACGACTGGCACCCTCCAATCGTAGCGCGATGCACGTTTTCCACCAATAGCAACACGTTTACACTCCTTAATCTTATACTACGTGAATTTTTCAGCACATACAAATCACATATTCTTACAAATATTTATTAAACTATAAAATTACGCTATTAACAAAGCTATAAACCTTTTTTACTAGAAAAACTAGAAGAAAAAAAAAACTAGAAAACTAGAAAAAAATGAATATGAATAAATTATTTAATATATTACTAAAGATGTGAAGTAACCTCGAGATTTTTTGTTTGGTATTAGTAATAATGAAAGGAAAGTAACTAGGAAAGAAAGATGATGACGTCTATAATGTTTTTTAGTATTTCCTTGATGGCTTATTCATTATTGCTGTGAAGTAAATAATTCTAGAAAAAAATTATTAGAGAGTGTCACATATCTTTTACAAATATTGTTTATAAGACCCAAATTAGTACAAATTTTGCAAGTGTCAACTTTTGACTCGACCCAAGCGCCTTAAAATGACAATTAAAGTTTGGAATATTCAATGTATCAGTCCATAAGAAGACATATACATGCGTCAACCAATCCGAGCAATCGAGTTCACCCTACCTATCGGGGCGTTGCCATGACTACGACTGGCACCCTCCAATCGTAGCGCGATGCACGTTTTCCACCAATAGCAACACGTTTACACTCCTTAATCTTATACTACGTGAATTTTTCAGCACATACAAATCACATATTCTTACAAATATTTATTAAACTATAAAATTAAGCTATTAACAAAGCTATAAACATTTTTTAGAACAAATACCTAAAAATTACTATCGAAAAAACCGAAAAAAATAGATAACCTCATTCCGAACGGTATAAAAGTTTCTCTACAGTTCGCAAAATTTTGCACATCATCGACAAGCGTATTGTGTGTTTGTTTGTTAGTTGTCGGTTGTTTTGTCGACATGGCGCAACCGAAAATTTCACACTCGCAATCGCGGCGCGGCGTCTGAATCATCACGCCGAATACACGCCAATATATATATATATATATATGTTATGCCACCGTTTAACGATTTCCAATGTTGTGTTGGCATGCATTGTGCGCGAGCATGCACGAAATGATCGATTAATGACTTTTTGCGAGCGCATTCGCGCATACGCAATTCGCGTAACAATTTCGATACAACGATACAAGGTTCGC
>JAODAC010029791.1:0-15252 GCA_027575185.1 Mimaenictus wilsoni
CACAACTGATTTGTGTTCATTACGATTATACGAGATTATACGATAGTATCATATGAATCTGATTGTCTTAACTTGGACGCCTTCGTTTTAGTCGTCAATTTTATTGAAATTAATTATATACGCACGTGATACTTTTATTTACGGAAGAATATCCGCAATGGCTCCGCGGTGAATTTTCCTATCGATGATTTTTAGCAGCGGTGAATTTTCATAGCGGTGATTTTACAGCGGTGATTTTACAGCGGTGAATTTACTGGCTCCCCAAAACAAAATACCATATACATTTACATTACATTTTGTGCCATGTCCTTCAAACCTGGCTAATAATGTTAATATTTGATGTAAATCTTATGGACACGATAGAGCATAGTGTACACAGTGTACTAAACTATCGAGCAACTTATTTATATCAACATTGACTGTTCTAATTCCACTCCACTTTCCTCAATTCGACCACAACGAAATCCGTGTGGTATTGATATAAGGCCTTGTATGGATGATTGTTGACGTGTAGCATACGTGTGGTTTTGGCTGGAAGTTGACAAGCTGATCGCTCGCGCGCGTTGAAAAGCGGGCAACCGTGCTGATTCGGTACGCGTTAAATTATTAAACATCGCATTTATTTTAATTCGGCGCTGACTACCCACGCTGCCGGGGTGGCGCGTGGCTTGTTTTGCCCTCGTTCGCTGGTTTTTTTTCCTCGGTCTGTATTTGTCGGCAGAGGAAAGCCCTGCGTAGAAATATGCGGCACGATTATACGCGGCGGTTGGCTGATGGGGGGCGGCTGGCGTGTTCGGCGTGGCGCATGCCGGCGGCGGCGCTGAGTGGTTTGCGTGCATTTCGGCATGAGAGAGAGAGAGAGAGGGGGGGAGGGCGCCTGCCTCCAGCGGATCGATATTCGCGCCACCCCCACACTGTGGGACGCGCCGCGCGTACAGACAATTACACGCGTGCACAAACACGCGTTTGCCTTCTCTGCCGACCAGGCTTGTTCAGGCTATCCGAAATTTTAGATATATTCAAGTTTACGTTTAGCTAACCAGACTATACTCGGGTTTTCACGCTTAAATATTACTCGAATACTGGATTATTTTGTGTTTAGTGTGATTTTGGTATGAATGAAATAATTGTACCATAACCACATATCAGTATTGTGCTTACAGTTCATCAGAACTGTGCCAATTGTGTTTTTATTATTATTAAAATTTCAGGATAGTAAAAATGAAAGAAAAATAATTACTGAGGTAGTTAGAGTGAAATTAATACATCAGTGAGTAATCCTCCAGACCTTTTCTGAATAAGATAGACAAGGTTAAGAACAGAATTGAGGATTAAATCAGAAGGAACACAATTGCTGGTTTGCCAGAAGAGCCAAAAATCGTTAATCCTCTTTCTGCTGCCCCAATTATATTAGTCAGAACAGTTAAACATTTATATCACTGTAAAATACTGTCTTTTGTTTTCAAATCATGTCAGAAAAGTGACCGAAGTATGGATTAGTTCAGATTGTCTAGTTTTCACTTCAGGGCTGTTCCCATTGCAACATTTCTGAATCAGAAAAGTCATTCAATCCCTGTATCGGTCTCCCCGAAGTCCTATTCTAATCTTGTATAAATAGTAAGACCTTGTCTGAGAAAACTAATCCCCTGATCTTCGCCGTAGGTTCACAAAGCCAGGGGTAGAATTGGGGATTAAATGAAGAGAAACACAATTCCTGGTCTCCCAGAGAGAATAAAAGTCATTTGTTCCTCGCAGGACTGTCTTAATCAGAACATTTATATCACTAAAAATCTATTTTTCGTTGTCAAACCTTATTAGAAAAATGAAAAAAAATATTGATGAGTTTATAATTTAGTTCAGATTGTCTAGTTTGCAGATCAGGGTTTTTCCTATTGATATTATTCTAACAGATTATGTTCTGCGGTATTGGTCTCTCCACAAAAGCCCTCTTCTAGTCTTGTATAAATACTAAACCGTTACTGAGAAAATTATCATCCTGGCCTTTCCTGAATAAGATTCACAGGGCTAGGAGCAGAATTGTGGATTAAATGTGGAGAAACACAATTCTTGGTCTCCCAGAAATAATAAAAATCATTAATCCACATTTTTCTGTTCTATTTATCTCATTGTTAGACATGAGTTATACCTTTTCTATCACTTTAAAAGACTGTCTTTCGTCAACAAACTACTTCTGAAAAATGTACGAAATTAGATTACACTAATATATAATATAGTTCTCGCCCACCTGGGCAGCCTAGTGGTAGCATCTCCGCTTACCACGTAGGAGTATGGGGTTCGATTCCCCGAGGTGGACAATCCACTGGGTGAATATTATTCACCCACAACTTACCACAAGCACTTACAACGCTAAAACATTCAACACCCAACATTCTACACTCAACACACAGCTACTATTACACAACAAAAAACAACACAAATTGTAAACATACGAATATATATAGTTACGTTCCTTCGTGGAGTCGATGAAGGACTTGGAAGTAATTTTATGAATTTTTACTTGCCGAAGTGTTGCAAACTTCCACGTTGAAAACAAGATACCAATTTTCAAGATGAATACTTTTAATACTTTCAATTGAATAGCGAATAGAATTGTGAATAATACAGAATAATGAAATACAGAATAATGTTATAGAATAATGAATAATACAGAATCATAGTCCTTTTATACAAAGTCATAAGTCCCCTCTTGCGCACACTTTAGAGTTGGACATGCGCTTCACATCAATTGGCAGAAGAGGTGGAGATGGTTGCGTAGTGCATCATGCGCAGGTAGGATGGTGGTGGTTGCGTTGTGGATCATGACGTAACTATATGTACAAAACACGGCGAAAAAACCTTAGGTTCAAATTGAGACTTTTCTCAATCAGAAAGGTTACTCAATCTCTCTTACTCTAACAGAGTGTGTTCCGCGGAATCAGTATCCCCACAGAAGTCCTTGCATAAATACTGAGCCATGCCTGAGACAATTATCCTTCTGATCCTTCTGACGTTTCCGGAATAAGATTCTCAGGACTAGAAGCACAATTGGGAATTAAATAAAGATAAATATATTCTGGTCTCCCAATACAAATACAAATCATTAGTTATTAGTAGATCACCTTTATTTTTGGCATTTAACTGCACCCTTACAAACTCCTTCTCCAGTAACCTTTTACATTACAAATAATATACGAATACAAATGATTTATCTGCTATTTTCTGTTCCGATTATGTTAATCAGATAGTTATGCCATTTATATAACTCCAACTGACTGCCTTTCGATAGCAACTTTTGAAAATTTACAAAATATTAATGATTAGATTACTCTATCATTCGTTCAGACTGTCTAGTTTGCAGATCAGGGTTTTCCAAATTGGACCTTTTCTGAATCAGTACAACCTTTTTAAATCAGAAAAGTCACACAATCTCTCTTACTATCACAGAGTGTGTTCTGCAGAATCAGTTGCCCCACAGAAATCCTTGTATAAATACTGAGGCGTGTCTGAGAAAATTATCCTCCTGACTTTTCCTGAATAAGATTCACAAGGCTAGGAGCATTGGGGATTAAATGAAGAGAAACACAATTCCTGGCTTCCCAGAAAAGATAAATACCATTAATCGACTTTTTCTGTTCCAATTAAAAGACTGTCTTTTCAAACTACTTCTGAAATTGTAAGTATTGATGATTAGATTACTCTATCAGCTTAGTCGCCATTGTCTAGTTTACAGATCAAGGTTTTCTCAATTGGAACTTTTCTGTATCAGACAAGGATTTCAATCTTCCTTATTCTAATAGAGTGTGTTCTGTGGTATCAGTCTCCCCATGGTGTTTTTATCAAATGAGTCCTGGTGTATGAAAAGGTATCCAAATTTATGATGCTACCAAGATCACTTATAGCAGACTTGTTATGTAGTTTTCAGGTCAGGTCGTTTCCTATAAGCGTTATTTTTATCTGAAAAGCCCTTTATCCCCAAAGGATTTCTGTCTTTATAAGACATTCGGAACATGTAATCTTAACAGATTACGTAACAAAAATTTATTGCCACATTGAATAAGTGAAAATGAACAATATTTGAACATTTCGATCATCAAAACTCGCTTAAACTTGCGTTTGAACGATATTTTTGACCGTTCTATTTCAGAGAACTGTATTCGATTACGGAAGACAGTAGCATCAACTCATTCCCGATACCGAAAAATTATTCAGTTTTTCTAGTTTACAGATCATGATTTTCCCCATTCCACCTTTCTGAACCAGAAAAGTCACTCAATCTCTCTTGTTCTAAGAGAACTTTTTATCAACCACTTCTTGCACTACAGACGATTTCTTTATCAAATGGTTCCTGATGCTAGAAAAGACATCTAATTATTGATTGTCATCCATCGTATGTACTTGTTAAGATGGTTTACTTTCAGATCAGGAAGTCTCCCTATGCGTGTTAAAGGAAAAGTCACTATGTCTTTACTAAGGATTGTTTTTATAACTATCGGGACGTGAAATCTGAACAAAGACTTAACATTTGTTCCCTTATCAATACTAGAACTCGGTGAACTGCAACTGACACAAGCTCGGATTTCAGCAAAAATTTGGAAAATCCATCTTCAGACGACTATCTTGTGGCGTGAACAACCCCTTCTGGCCAAACGTCGCCGATAAATCGCACCACGATTATCATGCAAGTGTGTGTATGTGTGCCTCTATTGGCTGAAGAATGTTTTGTAAGACTGTCATAAATCCTACATTTCATTTACCTATGCATTCGGTGACGTTCATATGCTTACATCCACTTATTCACATCCACCTACATTAAACAGCCCTCCTCCGGCAGCACAATGATGAATGAAAGCAACCCCCTTGGAAAATGTGCGGCCGTGCGTGTGGGGTGCTGCAACAGCACTGAAAACACTCATACGCGATGCGGTGTGTCCATATTCGTCCGCATTTTTCATTCGCTCCGAATAAAACGACGAACTCATATATGACATAACCTATACCGTGCCCTAGCTGGCAGCGTCTGGTTGGTTATGTTACAACGCCGTACACGACACGCGCCCCGGGGGCGGGATATTCAGATATACATTTCTCAAGTATGCAGCTGTGGTACGTTGCGCATACTTCCACCCACCTCACCCGTCGTGTATTATGCATGATAACATTTATTACAGTGAGAATTTTACAGAAATTCACTTCATTTTTTTCCGCACATACTTTTTAAATGCCTTCCATTTTGACCGACATCATTTCTCCACCAGCTTATTATTGGTCCCAGGCATGCATGCATGGGAATATATTTATAAATTAACATTTTTGGTATTTCCGGAAAGCTTTATTGCCCTACATATGCAGATAATTTGTGTAGCGCGTGTAAACTGCTCTAATATTGAACACGCGTTAACTTCTCACGTTATTATTTCACCTTTTTTGTTATTAACATATGATTATTTATATCTATATTTTCTCGACAAATATAATAGACGTAATGACTTGTTATTATGTATTAAGTCATTATAATGTGTCCGCTATATACGAGAGAAGGATGGGCGTGGCGCTGTATCGAAAATAACTGATAATCAATGCAGTAAACATGTTAACACAAAATGAACCCGTAATTGCCCGCGTTTACTGAAGACGTGCTTTTATAGTAAGTACCTACATATTTCAGTTTATTTCTAGAAAGATGATTCGAATCAATGCCTGTGTTACACGGTAGTCGCGGTTTTATGAAACATTAATTTATTTCCCGTTGATAGCACGGGACCAGACTTAACTGGATCTTCTGCTAAGTTCCTTGAGTTATCGCGATGCAAGTTTTGCTCAAAGCTCACCTCAGACGTCAAAGTCCAAAATACACGAAGTACAAAGCACAACAACTTTATTCAAACGGCACAATGAACACACAAACACAAAAGTAAAAGGCAAGTTAACACGACAACTCATTAGCGTGCGCGTTCCACGTTTTTATAGTGGCGAAAACCCCCTTTTCTCCTCATTCTCGCCCTTCGATGGTTGCTGAGCGCGCTCGGCGCGCCCCAAGAACACTTAAGCGCTGCACACAGGGCTAACCACATATATTTTTGAATCATCGGAAATTGGGCTGCGAACATTTGGTTAAGAGATGTTTACATTCTCGAACGCACTACTACCATCATATTGTCATGAAATATGACCGCAGCGAAGCTGCCTTTGACATACAATATGAACAAATAAATATCGGTAGGCAATTTTTAGGATGTTAATCACGAATTGCAATAATTAGAAAGAGAAAATGATGAATGTCTACGACAGGACTTGAACCTGCAATCTCCGTATGTCATGTACTTCATAATAATATGATGGTAGTAGGACGTTCGAGAATGTAAACATCTCTTAATAAAATGTTCGCAGCCCAATTTCCGATGATACAATCGTGGCATTCAGGTCAACTGGGACGGAAAGAGAATATGATAATGCAAACGGCTGACTGTGGGCCTTCGTGGAGTAGTTGGTACATGTACATGTTGGTACCGTACATGACATACGGAGACTGCGGGTTCAAGTCCTGTCGTAGGCATTCATCATTTTCTCTTTCTAATTATTGCAATTCGTGATTAACATCGTAAAAATTGCCTACCGATGATTATTTGTTCATATTGTATGTCAAAGGCAGCTTCACTGCGGTCATATTTCATGACAATATGATGGTAGTAGTGCGTTCGAGAATGTAGACATCTCTTAACAAAATGTTCGCAGCCCAATTTCCGATGATACAATCGTGGCATTCAGGTCAACTGGGACGGAAAGAGAGTATGATAATGCAAACGGCTGACTGTGGGCCATCGTGGTGTAGTTGGTGCATGTACATGTTGGTACCGTACATGACATACGGCGATTGCGGGTTCAAGTCCTGTCGTAGGCATTCATCATTTTCTCTTTCTAATTACTGCAATTCGTGATTAACATCGTAAAAATTGCCTACCGATGATTATTCGTTCATATTGTATGTCAAAGGCAGCTTCACTGCGGTCATATTTCATGACAACATGATGGTAGTAGTGCGTTCGAGAATGTAAACATCTCTTAACAAAATGTTCGCAGCCCAATTTCCGATGATTCAATGGTGGCATTCAGTTGAACTGAATCCTTTCAATTCAGTTCAACTGGGACGAAAAGAGAATATGATAATGCAAACGGCTGACTGTGGGCCTTCGTGGTGTAGTTGGTACATGTACATGTTGGTACCGTACATGACATACGGGGATTGCGGGTTCAAGTCCTGTCGTAGGCATTCATCATTTTCTCTTTCTAATTATTGCATTTCGTGATTAACATCCTAAAAATTGCCTACCGATGATAATTTGTTCATATTGTATATCAAAGGCAGCTTCACTGCGGTCATATTTCATGACAATATGATTGTAGTAGTGCGTTCGAGAATGTAAACATCTCTTAACAAAATTTTCGCAGCCCAATTTCCGATGATACAATCGTGGCATTCCGGTCAACTGGGACGAAAAGAGAATATGATAATGCAAACGGCTGACTGTGGGCCTTCGTGGTGTAGTTGGTACATGTACATGTTGGTGTCGTACATGACATACGGAGATTGCGGGTTCAAGCCCTGTCGTAGGCATTCATCATTTTCTCTTTCTAATTACTGCAATTCGTGATTAACATCCTAAAAATTGCCTACCGATGATAATTTGTTCATATTGTATGTCAAAGGCAGCTTCACTGCGGTCATATTTCATGACAATATGATAGTAGTAGTGCGTTCGAGAATGTAAACATCTCTTAACACATATATTTTGTTTAAAGGTAATGGCGCTGCAAGCGCTGACAAAATACAAATGAAATCCAGTACAATATGCAAATATGTAGACAACCAACTCTACAGCCTGCATTTTTCAAATGCGTCCTTGGATTCATCAACTTTGTTTTATCTGGATGCCGTTTACGTACGTTATGTACTACCATATATATTTGGTTAGGATTGTTTGCATTGTCAACCCAAGTTGTTCAATGACCGCAGTGAGCCAGGTCCCAATAGTATTAGTATCTAATCTGACTAATCACATTGAAAATGAATTGAATAGAGCTAATGATCACAGAGGTCTATCAATTGTCGGTAAATCAATTCGGGTTGATTTAATTTTGTACATTTGCAATACCATTTTCTTCATCACATTTCCTTTGTCAGTATCCTAATGATCTATCAGAATTTGTGACGTGTTCTCCGCTTTAATTGGTTGTCTGACGCAATGCGTTGTTCAGACTAACAACTTCAGACTGCCCAACTTTTCCACTCATCGGACAAGGGTACCAAACTTTTAGATTTTTTTTTGGCAAACCGCTCAAAATGGTGTAAAATCCCGTGAACACAAATTATCTGGTCTATGGCTACTGACCACGAGGTCCCGGGTTCGATTCTCGGTGAGTATGCATATTGAAGTGAATTCTTCTTCTTATCAATAGTATTAGCCTCTAATATGACTAATTACATTGAAAAGGCATTGAATAGAGCTAATGATCATAGCAGTCGATGCTCGGTAAACTCAAAAAAAAAAATTCGAATTTTGAATGGATTGTGATATTTAACCGTAAAAATGTTCGATCCGCAAGGGAATTTATCATCATCATCATCATCAAATGATGCCATAAGTACAGTAACTTAATGCCACAACATATGCATCTTATTTATCATTCCATAAGCCTACTGCCTCAATCTTACGATCAATCACAGCAATTACTGATGTTTCAAATTGTGAAAATAATGATTGAACAGTAAAAATATATTTAGTTTTACTTCAGTCGGGAGATCAAAAGTAAACTCATTTTTTTATTGATTAAAATACCGATAACAGTAAATTACAAAACTAGAAAAGTTTAGTGAATCGGCGAGAACATGAAAAACATTGATTTTTCATGGTTTCTGACCTCGGGGCTAATAGTATAACTAAACATCTTTTTAGTAATGCAATAGTCTCCAGGTAACCACGTGCTATTCACAGATAAACAACACGTATATCCGAAAAATTTCTACACCAATAGTCCTCTAAGTAGGATCAATAGGGCCACTGGTCCCATTGGAGCAAATTGGAGCAAAAACCATGCCTCAGACCCCCTTGGAGCATATTAGAATTTGTTTATCATTACCGCGAACACCACAACGGAGGTCCGAGTATTATTGACTTCACAAAGGAAATTTTAAAAGGATTTGCGAACCACTGAACGTGTTAATAAATCTCCCTAAAACTTCATTCTATTCTACCCAAGGACCCTCGTAACAGTACAATATTAATTGATAAGAATGAAACACTATGTTATATTGTCGACTAGGGTATACTCTTGCTGATATGGCCTTCAAATTGGAATGCTGTAGTCTGATGTTCGTTTTGATGTCATCGAAATTTGAAGTTTAATTTATACAAGTTAATGCAGTCCAATTCACCTTTCTTGTTAAAGTGGTCTGGTCTATGGCTACTGACCACGAGGTCCCGGGTTCGATTCTCGGTGAGGATGCATATTAAAGTGAATTCTTCTTCTTATCAATAGTATTAGCCTCTAATATGACTAATTACATTGAAAAAGCATTGAATAGAGCTAATGATCCTAGCAGTCGATGCTCGGTAAACTCAAAAAAATCGAATTTTGAATGGATTGTGATATTTAACCGTAAAAATGTTCGATCCGCAAGAAAATTTATCATCATCATCAAATAATGCCATAAGTACAGTAACTTGATGTCACAACATATGCATCTTAGTTATCATTCCATAAGCCTACTGCCTCAATCTTACGATCAATCACAGCAATTACTGATGTTTCAAATTGTGAAAATAATGATTGAACAGTAAAAATATATTTAGTTTTACTTCAGACGGGAGATCAAAAGTAAACTCATCTTTTTATTAATTAAAATACGATAACAGTAAATTACAAAACTAGAAAAGTTTAGTGAATCGGCGAGAACATGAAATACATTGATTTTGCATGGTTTCTGACCTCGGGGTTAACAGTATAAATAAACATCTTTTTAGTAATGCAATGGTCTCCAGGTAACCACGTGCTATACACAGATAAACACCACGTAGATCCGAAAAAGTTCTACACCAATAGTCCTCTAAGTAGGATCAATAGGGCCACTGGTCCCATTGGAGCAAATTGGAGCAAAAACCATGCCTCAGACCACCCCCTTGGAGCATATTAGAATTTGTTTATCATTATCGCGAACACCACATCCCTCGGTCCGAGTATTATTGACCTCACAAAGGAAATTTTAAAAGCATTTGGGAACCACTGAACGTGTTAATAAATCTCCCTAAAACTTCATTCTATTCTACCCAAGAACCCTCGTAACAGTACAAAATTAATTGATAAGAATGAATCATTATGTTATATTGTCGACTAGGGTATACTCCTGCTGATATGGCCTTCAAATTGGAATGCTGTAGTCTGATGTTCGTTTTGATGTCATCGAGATTTGAAGTTTAATTTACACAACTTAATGCAGTCCAATTAACCTTTCTTGTAGGCATTTATTTGGGAGGATTTGCAGTTTTTTTGTAGGTAGTGTCATTTCAGAAAGAAGGCGGCAAGCACGCTAACGACTGCGCCAGGAAACCGATACGATAAAGCTTGCTGTTAAAGAACAGAAAGTTAATTCATTAAAAGACGGAGGGAAAATCCTATTAGGCTAACTACTTCACGTGTAAACAGTAAATCTATACTGAAGAATGTATTACGAGTATTACATTAAAATATGTTCATTTTTTTTGGTTGGATGTCACTGAGATATACTGGTTCTGTTCACGACAACAATTCACCCCTACGAATTTAGGAATTATAGAATTATAGATTCATTTTTTATTTAGTTGAAATTAACATGACTGATAAACATTTATTGTTGCAGAAAGCGAGCACACGTGAAGACCGGCATCAGCGTGACCGTGCCGCAACGTTTGTGGTAAGTGCGATTGAACACTATCGAAGCATATTGTTGGTTGCATACACTCGGTGTTGGTGGTTGCGCCATGTCCGCGATTCAATTAACACCAGCATAGTAGACGTGGCACGTGGCTGCATGAGGGCACTACAGCCAGCCTTGTGCGGTCGACATGTGTGCGGTGGCGTTTGCCACATGCGTTGGGGTTGTTTATCAGGCTTTAATCGTGCCGTCCCTGCTGGCGAAAGAGTTGCCCGATGGTAATGCGACTCGGTTTTAATTGCCGGCCGACAGTGAATGCGAAAGAAACAGTAATGAAGATGCCGGCAACGCTGACAAGAGGCGGCGGCTACCATCGTAGAGATCCACTCATGCATGTCTACTACATATTTTGCTCGTCTTTGCACCTCCCGTCATTTGGGAGGTGAATCATGTTTATTATTACTAATGCACGCTCGCATACATCACATTAGCAAATTGCGTCATTTTTCGTTTCGCTGTTGGGCTGATAAGTATATTTCTCGTTGGAATTTTTACGGGTCATTTAAGCATGACGCAAAGCAGGTAAACACCGAGCATATGCAATCATTTAAACCGGAAATTACTCATGCGTTTGTGGAATATTCCGACAGAAAGATGGACGTAGATAAGCTGATTAAATAAAGCTATCCGTGCACTGCAGTCGTGAATTGTATTTTATCTGTATGCATAAGTTGTCGTTTCCCGCGTTTTTGCCAAATTATTTTCCACTCTTGGATTATTTGAACCCTTCGTACTCGAGATTTTTGTCGCAAGGGTTCTGTAGCATCTAGACATGACACCGTCCAGTTGCCGGTGCAGTGCGCATCTTTCAAGGAACGTGCGTGCATTGTCCGACGTCGATTTGAATGCACATATTTGTAAGTTTAGTTGCATTGAAATAGATTCTGTTAAATTTTGTTTTTGAGCTGTTTGCCCGAAATAAATCAAACTTAGATCACATTTTGATTAAGATATATAATGCTTCAAGCTTTGCCCACGAACTCCCTTGTTAGTCGGGTCCTGAATCAACGACTCAAGGGCACAGAGTTAAATTGACTTATGGGGGGTCAAAGCGATTTAAATTTTGATGACAATTTAATGCATAATTTATAAGCACAGTGTATATTTTCTCATCGATATATAAGTTATAAACTGATGCCTTATTGCCTTGTTTTTTACTTGCTCAGCTGTGTACACCCTAGCGACCTTAATTTTTATTGGAACCTAGTTTATAGAACTATCTTGAATATGAAGTCGAGAAAGTTAAAATTGCGCACTTTTATTCACTTTTAAATTTAAAGTGCATTTTTCGCTTACAGTTTGACTTAGAACAAATATGTAAAAAACAATTTGAAAATTGAATTATCTTAAAATGAGCCAAAACTCGTGTAAAGTTTGGTAAACCTAAGGATACTATACATTTTCGTTTACCCCTGCTATGCACACATTTCAGTATCATTTTTATTAAGAAATTATTATTTTCACACATAAGAATCGTAGAAAAAGTATAATGTTTAAATCGCATGGCATGCTCTTTCCTCACTCGTATGAGTTGCGTATGAGATGTACCATTCTATGCTCGTTGTATAATACACTTTTTGAATTATAATTTCGTAAATTCTGGTGCTCTCAACTTTTTGCAAACAAATTTTGAGGGAATATTCTTGAATAGAGTATCCCTTATTTACGACTATTAAAAACAACGATTTTTTTGACTTGGTAGATGAAGTTCGCCCTTACCTGTCCATTTTCCTTATTGTCGGGTATGATTTAAACGGAATAATGCACGAATTGTAACATTGCCCACATTGCATTTATTATAATCATTTCAAACTTATTATGGCGCTTTTCATAATTGCAAGCAAACTTTCCTGGAGAAACCCCGAAACACGGGAAGTGTCCGCATTGGATGGAAGCGGGAGTTATCAGTATTTAAGGACTGACGATAATTTTAATACAAATTTCGTCCAGCCAAGTGGTCTGGTCTATGGCTACTGACCACGAGGTCCCGGGTTCGATTCTCGGTGAGGATGCATATTAAAGTGAATTCTTCTTCTTATCAATAGTATTAGCCTCTAATATGACTAATTACATTGAAAAAGAATTGAATAGAGCTAATGATCATAGCAGTCGATGCTGGGTACGATTTAAACGGAATAATGCACGAATTGTAACATCGCCCATATTGCATTTATTATAATCATTTCAAACTTATTATGGCACTTTTCATAATTGCAAGCAAACTTTCATGGAGAAACCCCGAAACACGGGAAGTGTCCGCATTGGATGGAAGCGAGTGGATTAATATCTTTCGTGTGCAACATATCGTATGATGAGGCATATTTATTTATGAGCACATAATTTTTGATGCAATCGCTTATAGAGTGAGTGCGGCGTGTAATTACCAGCGAGTCATTTTTTCCTCGTTAAATTTGACAGTTGAGATATATGTGGGTTTCTGCGTTGGAATTTTTGTTCTCTTTCGCTCTACATTCATTTCTGGATGCTGCCGAATTCGCGTTCGAATAACTCGTGTTTTTCGTCTGGCGCCGGCGTATAATCCCACATCCTTTTATCCACATCCCACAACCCACCGCCTGTCTTAACACCACACTGACTTTCAAGATTTTGCCACCCGAACGCCGCCCCGACCCTCGCATCGAATTTATGCCAACCCAACCACTGCTCGGCGAACGCGTCGATTTCCTTTTTGTGTGCTTTCTCGGCCGCCGTTTGGCGCCGCCAGCCGCCCTGAAAATGCGACGGCGGCGGCGGCGGCATGGTGGCGTGCCAAACGTGTAATGCGCCATTGGTGTTCTCGTGTCGTCATCATTTTTCGAGCGCGAAATGTCCAGAGTTTTAATACGTCTTTGAGCTGCAAATTGCGAATTACGAATCCATCACTGGATCGTAGCTTCATTTATTTTTTCTCCTCAAAGTGATATCCGATATCCCATAAAAATTGATGCAAGAAGGCATTGAAAAATAATAGGTGGTGGAAATCGCTAGAGCAATAACCAATAAGGATTCACTTTATCTCAATTTAATATTTCGACGTCGATCACCAAATAACCGCTTCTATATTTACAGGTTATGAAAGGGAATCAATGAAAACATCAATTTTCAGTATGATGAATAATCATTTGAGTTGTAACCAAGCAAAAATAAACCAATAAATCCCTTGTTTTACACCCCAGTTAATATTTCGCACGAAACACAAAGTACGTTCGGAATTGCACTTCTAAGGGAGTGTCTTAAATGTCCGTCACAGATTTACATGAAAATTTTTGTACATGTACATATAATGTATGTAAATAATTTCTGTTAACGAGATTTTTCGCCGTTTTGGGCGTTTGCCCATTTTTTTTAATTTTGCTACAAATTAAATAAAATCTTTTGCTTCAAGGCCAACTTTTTTGAAATTTATAAAAGTTATAATTGTAAACTAAACAAATAATTATACAATAACACATAACATATCATTACACACACACACACACACACATACACACACATATACACACATACATACATACACATACATACACACACACACACACACACACACACACACACCAGTAGGCTCTATGGAAACGGACAGTAGAGATTCGCCCGTTGTGAGTAAATTTGACTGTCATTTTTGACGATTTCGAAACTGCAAATACTTCATAGATATTGAAAATACAAATATCTATGCCTAACAATGTTGGCGACTGGCCAATGGAAACTGGCGGTTTTAGGGATTTTTGTATGCACCGATATTGGAGTTGGTAAAGCCGACGCACGCTTAAGTCGCGCATGCTCAGCAACCACCTACCCTATTGCCTGTCATATTGGTGCTTCTTGTGCTTACCATTTTGTAAATAAATTTTGTTTTTATCCATTATTGCACCGAGTAGGTACGTTTTAATATCTCCTAGTTTTGTGTGTTTCTAGATGTTTACTCTGCTGGTGAACTCGCCAAAGCCCTTTAGATAGTACCTCGCGACCTTACAAATCTCGGGGTAATAATTTTAAAACAAGCCGCTAATGCACATTTACATTAGGATTCACTTTGAAAATTCAAAAAAGATATATTAAAAAATCTGATACAATAAGGCCTTGAAAAACAGTAGCTGAAAGCTCATGATGCTGAAATCATGATCCGGTTTGCGTCCTCTATTGCAGGTTGCCCAAAAAAATCCGTTATGTATCGATATTTGGCTAGAATTAATAATAATCATAATAATAGTCAATGAGATGGGAGAGTATCTATAGGGTTGCAAGATATGAAGAATGTGTGAACAGAATGGGTGATGAGAGACTGG
>JAODAC010029802.1:0-15251 GCA_027575185.1 Mimaenictus wilsoni
GTGACAAAAATCGTGTTTTTCACATCAAAATATCAACATGTTTTACCAACAACCTACAGTCCTCTCCATTAATTACATGCGTATACGATGGGAATGACGCATTGTCAAGTCCTTTTTCGTTGGCGGTGGAGTGACGCGCTGCTGAACTGTTGCCAATGGCGGCGATCACTTTGACATATACGGTGATATTTCTTACAATAGGATTTCTCATTGGCGGTGAAGTGAAACTCTGCTGGGCATATATGCGTATAGTGGCGGCGAAATTGAGCTTCAGTCAAGTAATTCCGTTACATTTCTCCCCAAGGACTTGAAGTTGATTTGAGATCAGTGGTTCTAGGACTATTGCCGAGCCGCCACTCTAAAGAAAGGCAATGAACCGGGGTGCGTACCCAAGGGTGGTCTGGAAACTGCATCACAGTAATCAACCCTGTGTAACCCTGGTTATGAGGTTAGTCTATTAGTATAGTTATAGTTGCACCATTTTGTTGGTAATATTATTCCTCATTTGTATAATGTAACATTCAAAAACACCAAGTCAAAATGAATCAGAAAGAAGGTGTTACATTTGTAACAAAACAAATAATACATTTAAAAAATGTTACAATAATAGACTGAGAACAAATGGATTGGGAACTAATGGGCTAATGGATTGGGAACCATCCAGTAGTAATATGATAGATCAAAAAATGGTTTCGGACGGAAGGATGGAGAGGTACCTTCCGTAAGAAAGAATTAAACTTTGATAATTTCAGATTTTGTTAGTTATTTTAGCTTGGGGGTATTTTTGGTTCAGATCGTTGCCAGCAATGTTCAGATTGTTCAAAGTTTCTAATATATATTTGAGAGCAAGTACTCAGTAATGATTTTTCCTTATTATCACTTATTATAACTTATTCACACAACTGCTATCATACAGTCTTATTTGAACGACCCCAGACTAGATAGCATTGACATATCAAAGAACAATTTGTAATCATTTAGCACAATTAATGAATTTACAAAGAAATTAATTAATTGAAATTGAAATTTAACACGGAAAGAGAAAATTTGAAGTCCCCGGGTTTGAACCGGCGACCTTTGGGATACAGGCTCAACGCGCTACCAACTGCGCTTCGGAGATCCCGGGAACCCGACCTGGTACTTCGAATTAACTCGTTCCTTTTGCCGCGATGTCTTGCCAAACGAATGTATAACCAGAATACGAACGGCGATCAGTTACATCTCCTCCCCAAATCGGCGTCCACAAAACCCTCTCCTGGTTTCTTACTCGGTCGATAACGTAATCCTAAATCTGCTCAACCCTTCAGGTAACGAAGCGCTCTCTTTGCTGCATTCCAATGCTCCCTTCCATAACAGTGAACTGGCCCAAATACCTGGTTGCATAACTTATGTCTGGTCTGGTGGATGTAGACAAATAAGTAAGGACTCCAACCAACTCTCAGTACGGAAGTTTCTTCATTTCGATGTTGACTTCACAAACGGATCGGTTTAGCTTCGGATTAGGTTCCGGTGGCGTTGACACAGGATTGCAGTCGGACATTTCAAACTTCTTCAACAAGCTGGAGACGAAACCTTGTTGACACATGGACATTTCGGAACAATTTCTTTGGAATTCAATGCCCAAACAATTCTGAACGTCACCCATATCGCCTACTTCAAATTCATTCTGCAGTGCCTTTAACACAAAATCATTAATCGACATACTACGTGTCATTACTAAAAGATCATCTACATATGTTACAATATACGCAAGATCCTCCCCTCGAATTAACCTATATACACATGGATAGGCCTTCATGGGAACGGCTCCACATCGGGTAAAAATGGAGTTCAACTTGTTGTACCAGGCTCGACCTGCCTGTTTTAAACCATACAACGACTTCTTCAAATGCAATACGCTGTCGTCTGGATTATATTCTTCGAGCTTCATTGCCGCAATCCGACCTTCTTATCCTTTCCTTGCAGCTATCTTCTCTAGGATCTCGATGAAGTATATAGGTGCTTCCATATATATTTCCTCGTCAAGAGAACCGTTTAGATAGGCAGTGGAGATGTCGAGATGTCGAATATTCAATCCACAATTTACAGCTTGAGCCACCAATGTCCTAATGGAGTTCATCCTGGTTTCTGTGAAAATCCTTGTGCGACTAGACGGGCTTTACGTCGCTCAATCGAACTATCTGACTTCGCCATGTTACGCAGAATCATCTTGCTCCCAATGATCAGCTGATCCTTCGGCCTCTTGCAAATGGTCCACACCTGCTTCGACAAAATTGAGATGACTTTCGCAACCATTGCACCAAACCAAGACAACATGAGCCACTAGTTTGTTCACTTTTGGTTTATTCCCTAGGTGGTGTACTTTTCGAGGTCGACCGGGTCGCCCGCTTCTTACAAACTTGGGACGTCCTCTACCTCTCCGTACAGGGACCTTCGGAACTTCCTTGGCTTCAGGAACATCGTCGACGGAACACTCTTCCGAATTCGATTCTTCGACATCTTCCACGGGTAACGGATTCTCAGGGTTGACGACATCAATATGAGCTGGTTCAGTATACCTCAGGAAGTTAACATCACGGGAAATTTCCAGTCGTTTTTCTTCAGACAATCATATACGATACCCTTTCTTCGATTCTAGGTAACCTAGAAAAACACCCGGTTTTCCTCGAATATCTAGCTTGCCACGCCTTGAATTACGATTCAGGCAGTAGACTTTAGCACCAAACTCATGAAATTCATTCACCACAGGAATCTTACCACTCCACTTCTCCAAAGGAGTTCTTTCTTCGAGACTTCTGGAAAGACATCTGTTCCTTATCCAACAGGCCATATTAATGGCTTCGGCCCAAAAACATGGCGGGACCCCGGCCTGAATCAACAAACATCTCGATGTATCCAGTTACGACTGGCCCGAGTCACCAACACCATATCATCAGCGTATGCCAACATCCATACCTAACTCTTCAACAACCACTCCTCCATTCTGCCCCATTCTTAAAACAATTTCCAACTCACATACAGGTTAAAGAGCAGCGGGCTTAACGGGCATCCCTGCCTCACACCTTTGGTGATACGGAATGGCTTAGACACCTTCCCCCTATCTTAGACACCCCCCCACGTGTCCGCGTATATCCTCTCCACCCACGCCACCAATCCCTCCTCTACCCCTCTCCTCCGCAAGCACTCTATCAGCCTCGTACAGCCTCGCTGCAACCATAGTTGCCATCACCTTATACGAGGGGTCCATCACCGTAATCCTCCTGCAGCTCGCTGGGTCTGATTTGTTCCCACTCTCTTTATTGTCGCCCTCAGCTCTACCATCCCAAACTCGCCTCCCTTACCTGGCATATCTCCTCTCCTCCCCTGCTCACTCTCACTCTCCACCTCTCTACACTTCCTCTCCCATTCCTCCAGTGTTATCTTCATCGCTTCATGTCCTTCCCCCCTCAGTAACTCCCTCACCTTTAGATGTAGCCTGGCTAGGAACTCTCTCTTTTTGTGTTGCATTAGCTGTTGCGTCTCCTTCCGTACCTCCATTATCATATGCCCTGTCACTGCTCCATCACTCCATCTGTTTACCACCCTCCTCAGCTCCCTTCTCTTACCCCTACACTCCTCATCGAATCATTGCCCTTCATCCAGTCTCACGCCCCTCCTCTTCCATCTATCACACCCTCTCATCCTCTCCTTCATCTGTCCCAACGTCTCGCACCTTCGCCAATCCACATTTTGCACTCTACTACGCATTGCCCTCTGCCCTCTTTCTGTCCAATCTAGAACCATCTCATCGTCCTCGACACCTTCCTGCACCCTCCATCACATCCGATCAACAACTCGACGGGGAAGTGATCTGAGCCCCCGGTGTCCTCCACCCTTATCCTAACGCCCCTCCTGCGATCCACTCCCTTGATGGCTACAAAATCGATCACCGATTGTCCTTGCACCCCACAGAATGTATACGCCCCCTGCCAATCGCCTTTCACACAACCATTAAAGATGTCTTATCCCCTTTCCCTCATCCCAACCATCCACTACCTGCCTTCCGCCGAAACCACCGTATAATACCATAGTCCGCAGGCATACATTTTCCACACACACATTCACTCGCGGACATTGCCTTTCGGTCACAACACTTCCCTATTACCGCTGCTGCTGATTCGCCGCAGATTGGGCACCGTGACGCTTCTCGATGGACGACTTCTTCGCATCCTACCTTTACTGCAATTATTGTGCGACGTCGTCCTGTCAGGTCCAACGATGTACACTGCCAAGCACTCCTCATGTCGATTCCCTGCTGCGCTCCCAACGAATCCAAGCGTCAATCTTGGCCTTGCCAAGAAACACACGCCTTATCTTGCATCTTCGATGCACTGTTGTGGTCCAGCTGTCGGCGCTGCTCCAGGAATTCCTCGCATCCTTTGTCGACACTCGAGGGCTTGTTTCTGGGACTTTTCTTCACCAAATCCTTGTTCCTGATGTTTCTTCCGTTCACTGCAATGGCACTTTGGCAGTCCTTTGTTGCACTGAACGTCTCTGACTCAGTATGCCCGTTGCTGGCCGGAAAAATCCCACTAGTAATTACTAAATTACTGACAACTCTGATTTCCACACTCTCGTGCACTTCTTCTGTCGACCCAACCTTTCTACTGCCCTGACTATTTAGCGCAGAGTTGAAGTCGCTGTTGCTGAGGTAGGAGGCCGTCACAATTTGCGCCTAGCAGTGCAATCAGCCGCCCATCGTAACTCGTTATTCAATTCTTCTGATTCGTCTAAATAACTCGTTACTCTCATCATCAAACAGGTGAGCTCGGTCTATATCTTCTTCGGAGGTGACGCACTTATCAATTAACGCTGCGATCACGTCCTCGTTAATGCTCACCAACTTCGCGAAATTTCTCTAAAGTATCTCGAACTTCAACTCGAGCTGTTCAATTACATTAAGAACGTATTCATCGTTCACAAATGTCACGATTTCTTTACAAATACCTGCACAACTGGTCCACTGTCCACGTTGCTTCCTCAACAAGTAGCTGCTCATCTTGCTTCAATGCAAATTATGCGGCACAAATGGCGAAAAACTCACCCCGAACACACACGCATGGAGTACACACTACCGAAACATTCATACACAATTGCACAGCGTCCTGTCAGGGTCGCCAAATGTTGCAAACAGCAACATCAACCAGCGAATTAATGCGAATCTTTTATTCTTAAAACGAAGTGCCCTTCTTCCCACCTACGCCTACATCTTTAAGCGGGAGAAGGCCCTTATCACCCTCTAACAGCGGCATACCAAGCCGGGCACACCGCCCACAATCATACCTCGGAGCGCACCCTGCCTGTCTCACTCTCTCCTGCCCACAGGGAGCCTCTCTGCTCGTAGCTGCACACATGCAGCTGAGCACGCATGACTTAGCTTAAAGCGCCAAACGCGTCGTGCAACCACTTAAACCTACTCCAAGGGCGTCTTTTGCCTCTATGATATCTTTATTAACCACTTGACGACTCAGGGCTTACAAAAAAGTGAAACACATGTGGTGCAGTCTAAACAGCTCAAAAGTTCTTTCACGCCAGACTAAATATAAATAATTTGGCGTCAAATATAAAAAAGGCTCTAACTTGTCTCGCCGTTCTCAACAACAATATCGACAGGACCGTGGTCAAAGCGCAAACAGTGTTCTGGGCCTGTAGGCAATTTATGTGTAGCACATGGGGACTTAAGCCTAAGGTCATGTACCTGCTATACAGATCTGTGGTGCTGCCCACTGCAACCTATGCATCACTTAAATGGTGGCAAAAAATCAAACAAGTGTCCAACAAAAGCTGGGTAAACTTCAACGAATGGCATGCTTGAGAGGAAATGGAAGTGCTACTGCAACTCCTCCATCTTCGTCTGGAGATACAGAAAGAAGGGCTGAGATTCGCACTTCGTATACACCAACTAAACAAAACGCTGTCAGGGCACAGAACGGGTCAACTTGAAATCCTAAGCCACATAGACGCGGCTGCACTGCACAAGCCCTTGGATACAGTGTCAAATTTTGTTTTTCTTTGAGGATTCATTCAAGATACTCATCGAATCTCCCTAAAGGGCATCAGCACTAGTTCATGAGTTTGGAAGAGAAACCTCCCTTTGATACAGCGATGCCTCCAAGCAGGAATCAGGCACTGATATTGGAATATATAGTCCAAACCATTCGCACAATAGTAAAATAGCTCTGGGACATAGCCCAACTAAACTCAAATGTGCTCGATAATGCCGCTACTATCAGGGGGCGTTCTGAGGAGGGAAGACAAAAGCACTGGGAAAATACACGCGATATATAGCCGTAACGTCACAAAATGATGGAAGAGTGGGATCAGTGTCACTCCTCCTCCCACAAGGAAACACCCTGAAGAGAAAAATCACAAGTGGAATTCATTTTCCACTAGACGAAAACTAAGGAGATAAAATAAAAACCAGCAAAGCATTGAATAACGTCCAGGATGTCATATACATCGAACACATCGGAAACTTCCATTTGTCAAGGAGAGTGTCGCTATTGTCGGTCACGGAATTGAATTAAAAATTAAAGATGATGCTATTTGGATTCGTCGAACATTTGCAAGGAACCCTGGAAGTGGGAGGGAGACGTACAATCAGGTAAATACCGGCATGCATAGTTTCGTTCAGCAAGCCATAAATTGCATCAAAAAAGTGATCGAACATTACGAAAAGCTAGCTAAAATCAAGTGTAATAAGGCAAATTTATTCGATTTTGTATAGAGAGCCCATATTGCTGAAGCAGCAAAGGGCGCAGATGCCTGATGCCATCTCTCTCCAAAAATGGAAATCGTTGAGGAGATCCTTTTGTCACGAATGCGAAAAGCTGTAAGAAATTCATATTAAATAACAGGAAAACCACTTCTGAAAAGTTTAGTCCAAAGTCATGTTTTGTGTAGATTAGTAAATTTAGGAAACCAAAATAATTTTAGGGGCGTATCGATAAGCAAAGCGCGCGGGCGAAATGTGTGCACCATACGATAACGAACAAACAAGTAACGGTGTTGCGAACCAAAAACTCAGCCCTGCAAGATACCACTGACAAAGTCTGATTCCTTGGCTCGTCCCAAAAGAATTCAAAAAAGTTCGGACTCACACCTACCCGGTGCTTTCGCGGTCGAAAAAGGAGAGGATGTTCATACGGTGAATGCGGGAAAGTAACTGATTTTATTTTAAAAAGATTCTTACAACTAGCTACATCCCATCCTCCCTCCCTCACACCATCTGGGGACGCTTCCCGCTCTCTCACACACATACACACACACACACACACACACACACACACACACCGGGTGTCTCAACCTCGACTTAAGGATCGGTGACCTTGGCCGAGATCGAGCCGATCCCATCGCACAGCGCCGCGCTAATCACTTACGACCCTCATGCCGTCGCCACAACCGTTATCTTTATTACGCAACGGCTGAGAGTTTACAAAAAAGATTATAGGGCATCGGTTCATGACAAACGGAAAACACAAGTACGTACGTGACTTAAGCAATGCTTGGAGACCGCGTAGGCGGAAATCAGAATATATTCCAATGTCCGAGGGGCTGTTGGGCAGTTGGTTACAGTCAGTTATTATGTAGTTGTTGGGTAGTCTTAGTCGTTAGTTCGGGAGCCATTCAATCGACAATGAGTTAGTCAGTTCGGACTTAATTTGCGCGCTAGTATGTCACTAGTTATTCGGTCATGTTTTCTTTAACTGTGTAAAATTTAGAAGTGTAAAATTCGTGAGAATCTCTGAATTGTCCTCGTACGTTCCAGAGTTGTCCATTGTTGCGGGTTTGTCGTTGGTTTGCGGATTACTTTGATGAGGAGATGGGGTTCACTCGCTTGGCTTAAGCTACCGTGACTGACCGAGATAATAGAAAAGTGTACTTACCATATGATGGTCGACATGACGCTAGCTTTCGAGGACGTTTGCCTGTCGGGCTGCTGCTCGTGTACGGTGGCTGGTCGTCTGCTGGTTGGTTCTGCTGGTGGACTCTGGCTGATCGCTGCTGGGCTGCTGGACTGTTGGCTGCTGGACTGCTGGCTGCTGGGCTGCTAGACTGCTTGGGCTGCTACTCGATACTCACGACTTCAGAGATACAACGGTTTATGTTTCACAAGTTGATTTATTCTATAACGGCGTTTACACTTCGGGTGTCGCGTACAGTGTGCCTTCGGGGAGAGTGTCTTAGCACTCCCCGGGTTTAATCTTATATACTACGAGTCCCTCCCCTGAAGCTTGGGAGTGTACGGGCGTTTTCCCGACACAAGGTTACTGAGTAAGACTCACGTGCGCACGCTTTGTGTTGGCCTCTGCGGCTTCGAAGTTATTCATCGTGTTAGGTGACTTACACGATATCGTCCCGTCGCCTTGAAAATGTTTATTCAGCCCTGGTCGCCCCCTTAAAGGTTAGCGTGAATGTTTTCCTACGTGCTTTCCCATATTTTGACGCATCCTGTGGTGGTCTAACGAATCCGTTCTTATAAATCTAGATTAATGACTTGACATGTATAGGCTTTTTAGAAAAGTATTCCAAATTTGTATTTGGAGATCCGTGGGGTCACAGATGTGAATATGTCTTTGCGACACCATCAATAAATGGTAAGTACCATTTATATGTATTCCCGGTACAACGCGGTAGCATGTCGAACGAGAGTAGCAAAAATCCAAGCGAGTAAACTCCTAAAAGAAAACCTCCGTGTGAGAAAGCGCACACACGGTATATGACATTTAGTGGAGACGCCGTCGCACTATATGAGCCACTATCCAAGACTGACTTCAAGCTAAATAAAATACACATAAGCATCTTTTGATGATATTCACCAACCGAGTGGTGTGCCATGGTGAACGCATCAACGTACTATTGTACAAGACAGGATTCATCAATATCCCAGATGATTGCTATAACCAAATCAAGAATTCTACGCTCAGCACGAGGAACCACTATTCGAAGCAAAGGATCCTATCTCCATGAGATGCACATCTACAAAATTGCCTCAAATCAAAAACTCCAACTCTCGTGATACTTCAGCAGGAGGCGCTAGTTCCTTGTAGCAAGACAGTACCTATTCAGCTGCACAAAGAAGCAACAGCAACATAAGCAACAAGAGCCTACCGAAACCTTCGAACTCGATAATTTCTGAGTTAGGGTGGCAGCATGTCGATTTATTGACAGAAGTATCGTCGCTGTTGGGAACCGTTGTCAGCCTAGATTTGCGAATGACGGCATGTGCAACGGTCCTAGCAATACTGTGGGTAAGGGTAGCATTGCGTGGCCCGGATTGGCTGAGGGTAGGTTTGAAGAGTGGATGTTCGAGGTAGAGATGGAGGTAGGTATGGCTGGAGGTGCGGTCCTTGGCCGAGGGGTTGTAATATTTTTATAAATAAAGTTAGTCAATCGGCATGTTCCGATGTAGTTATTTCTAAGGTATTTTCGTTTATTGCTTATTTGTGGGGATATTGGGAGTTAAGGCACGTATCGTGAAAAATGTTGTTCGCCCCTTAAACACCGGGTGGTAATCGCCGTCCGCTTATTGCGCATCTGCGATCGGCGTGAACGACTTGGGCCCGCTTGTGCTAATGTCCTCAGCAAATGTTGAGCGTGCATTATTCCTGAGCGACCCTATATTAATAGAGCGAGAGAGATGTACCAATTCGGACCGCAGATTGGCTAGAGACTATAATTGAAGTGCTGGCGTCTCCGGATCTAGTCGTGGTAGGGTGGTTGGAGGTGTCAACCAAACGTTTCTTGTTGTAAATTTATTGTAAATAAAGTTAAGTCTACCCAAGACATTGATACGTGTCCATTATTCAACTCATCCAACTGACCTTCCAGACAACGGGTAGTTGTCGGCTTGCAAGTCTTCGTCGAATATAGATTTTCTCTGTTCGTTTAACCACATTTGTAGTAGCATTTTGTGAAGGTGCGCTACAGACGCAGGTAATAGTTGTCATCAGTTGTACTCGGCACCTTGTTCTCGCGAAGTGCAGGTATATTTTCCCTTTGTCAGAAGCAGTCTTACTTCTTTTACTATTGTTCTTACGCAATCGCACCCTCGAGGTGTTTATCTTTCTTTAGCTCGAGAACTTAGTCATGTGCCTTCGAGCTCTCAACATCGCTGCTACCTTCAGTAAAGCACAATAGTATCATCAACCCCTGCCAACTGGAAGGCATTGTTCGTTGAAGCTGAGAAATTGTTTGAATTGCTGCAGGTGACAGATGATCGAACAAAGGTATTATGCTTGCTAGCTAGCCTCGACCTTCACATCCATGCCCAGGAATTGGGTCTGATACTTACGTTACCACTTCAGAACCAATATACGTAATAGAAACTATAATTATTTGGTTAAATGCTTTCGCGCGAAGGTGCATTCCGCCGAGTACAAATCCATCGCTTCAACCGCACGCATCTCGTCACTACAGAAGTAACGCAACAACTTCTCCACGTCGAAAAAGACACAACATCAACTATTTCGGAGCAAAAACCCGAACCCGAAATTGCTGCCAATCCACCCGCATTACCTATTTATGCAAATTCTCAACATGTTCCCGGAAACTATCTTCCTTCATCTATCACTGAAACAAACGCAACAGTACCACTAAGTCCACCCAGAAGCACTACACCAATAACGGATTTCGCCAAGTTTTCCGAAACATGGTAACACGATTTTCTTCCTTGTCACGAGATTCCGGTCACGACAAAAGAGAACAAAAATATTATTCGAAAGGAGTCAATATTTGATATTATGTGTCTCAGATTGACTTTTTTATATATAAACTTTTCTGTGCTCATTTATTATGAATATCAATCTAAATCATTATTTATCATCTGAAAGGACTGGGGGGGGTCTAGGGCTGTTCATCGTCGTTCATATCAACGTCGGGTACATCTCCGCGGGCAGACCATCGTGGGTTCTCATCTTCGTCGTAAAATTTCATCGGGATGGCGTATTATCGTCAGAGTTATAAAACTTGAACGGTTACTTTAATTCTTATAAAAATTTGCAGTATTAATGATTATTACATTATATATCGGATTCTTTTTGAATAAAAATATAGTAAGCCCGTTAACGGGGTTCGGGGCACAGAACAAGAGCGTCAGATGCAGGGTTTTAACAATCTTTATTATGTAACTACAATACGTGAAAAATAGGCTGGAAGGAAGAACTAGAAACGATAGACAAAATTTGAAGACTTGAAGAAACAATTCACAAACCTGGAGCAGGCACGCCGGTGTTATCAGATAACATGGGTTAGCCACGCGGCTCGCGGCCCAAGGACGCATACGCGTTACACGAAAGACACGAAAAGAAAGGATCAGGATTCCGCGTTGGCGCATGATGGTCCATGCGATGCGTGGGGACACAATAAGTCATGCACGCGCATCATGACTCCAACGGGTAGGGAACAACAATCGACAGGACCGATTTTTTAAATAAAAACTAATTAGTATAAAAGTGTTTCCATTGAATGTGAATAGAAATTCCGCATGGATTGATATAAAATTTGATATGAAAATCTAATTTATAATGTGATAATAATGTAATTTATACTGCAAGTTTTTATAACAATTATAGCAACCGTTCATATTTTATAATGCAGACGATGAAGTTCCCTCACGATGGTGAACTCGACGTTGAAGTGAACACGCGATGGTCAGCTCAGGGAGAAGTGTCCGACGTTGATTTGAACCACAATGACCGGTCCGGCTACGGGAAGGGGGTACTGTGGCGGTCCAAGCCACACTTTAACATGTTTTCGTTTGGTGCTTCTTCAAGGTTTTTTTTCACTGTATAAGGCTATAAATTTCAATTCTGCAAATCTTCCAAACAGTGAGTGACTACCATCCCCTCTACTAAGGCAAATGGCGTCTGGAATCCAATATATCGGATCAAGAAGAGGAAGCCTGATGAAGCCTGACAATAGTAACGACGAAGAATAATCCAAAGAGCAAAGTTACCAAAACAAAGATGAAATATACATCCAAAAAAACAAGGAAGCTAGACAGTGTGGTAGCAAACCCATATGAAGCTTTTTCTGTCACTGCTAAACAGAGATGCCGCATTTATCAGTAGCGAAATGATTCCCATCAACCTAATGGTGGCAGAATGTGCAAATATCTGGTCCGCGAAGCAGGCAGACCAAATGACAACTGCGCAAAGTCAATGAGAGAAAACTATTGGGAAGTGGTAACTCAGGTGGGACCAGTGTGAATTACCCTATTCACACTGGTCCCACGGGGACGAGACGCTTAATTTCGCACCTCTAACCTTGGCTAAATTAAAACCATGGCGAAATAGATCTGTAGAACTCACAGCACCTCACAGGGCACGGATGCTTCGGCGATTATTTGTGCCGCATAGGGAAACGAAGCACAGAAGAATGCGCATTCTGTGGAGAAACTGACACAGCCGAACACACCTTCTTCAACTACCGTACCTGGGATCACCTTAAAAATGAAAGCATAAGATGGACACAGCAATTCAATACATGCTAAAAGACAAAAATCACTGGAATACTGTCAGCAGAAACATTAAGCAGGTACTAATGGCGAAAATTGAATCGGAAAAGGTCATTTAGCATTGTTTAGCATTGTCATTAGCAACCGGATACGCTATGCAGCCTACTAGCTAATCTAGATCTCTCTGTATACCCAAATGGGCAGTCCCGGAGGAGGAGAAGAAATTTGCAACATGAGGACATGGGTTAAGCAAAAAAACCGACGTGAGACAGCTCCATCTAACTTTCTGAAGGGCCACTTTTTCCGGTTAGCATGACGCCGGCAACTCTCTTAAAAATATCCTTAAAACCTACATCTGTTTCTACACCCTGTGTATCGCACCGCTGAGCAGAGAGATGGCGTTATAATTTAAGTTTATCACCCTGCGCCCTTCGGCCTGACTCGGGTGTCGAGGACGCCATCTTAGCTTAAGTTCCGGCCGCGTAGGGGTATAAAAACCCTCTGCGTGCGCCTTTTCGCCCTCATTTACCTTCAACTCGTCCGACGCTACGTAAGTTCTCTTCACCACACTGTTTTGTATGTTCGCGTAGTCGAAACCCACATATTGTACAATTAACAAATAAACGCCATTTTGTTAACTGTAAATGTGTACATCATTTAACATCAGTTGAGTGAGCGAGTAAGTAAGGCCCTGTTAGATCAAGCCCCGCTTTCGAAGCGGAAATTAAAACCTGGATAATAAAACCGCGGCAACCGCGTACTACTCGGCATGCATTCTCATATTTTAAGTGCAGGCATATTTTCCTTCGTGTGAAGCACTATCTCTGACTTACTTCTTTTAGTATTGTTCGTACTCTAGCGTACCCTCAAGGTCTTTATCTTTCTTTACATCAAGGGTTCGACTGCTTTCGCGGTCTCAACATCGCTGCTCCCTTCGCGAGTCGGAGAAGGGGAGCGCTTGAGTCGGAGATGGAAATACCTGCGCTTGGGATGCATGTAAAGAGTGGAAACATATGTGTATAGTCAGTGGAAAAAACCTAGCAGAAATACAAAAACTAACACTTGCTAAAGTGTGGCATGGGCCGCAATAATAGCCCGCTTCCAGATGACAAATGATTTGCATTGATATTCATAATAAAAAAGGATTGGCATTAATATTCATAATATAAGGGTACACAAAAGTGTACATAAAAAGTTGTACATAAAAAATAACAAAAAGCGGAGACTATTGTGAGGCTCAGTCATATCGTCTCCAGATTGTGTGTGGAAGGAGGATGGGGCGTGCCCTGCAGCTAGTTTTAAGATTCTTTTTAAATAAATGTTTGAATTCTTTTGGACGAGCCAAAGAATCGGTCTTTATTTGTTTATGTCCTGCATATCTGAGTTCCTTGGTCGCCTGTCACGGCGACTGTGACAGGACGCGTGGTTCTAGTGATTGGGTGTATTAGATTGTTGGACTTTAAGTGAAGTAACTCCGCGCGTAATGTTGGCTACATTTGGATGATTTGGATAGCTGCGCGTGTATTGTGACTGTCATAGACAGTATAGTTGTGCGTGTGTGATTTCTGCTTATTCTGGACTCAAGATGGCAAGAATAGTGAAGAGGAATTTTTCTCCAGACAAACGGATGTTCCGAGGAATAATAAGATACTGCCGCAAACCTCTTCAACACCGACCCGACACTGCAAACACGATAGAAGACGAACCTTTCACGGTAAACTTTTTACATCGAATGTTGCAACGGCTATCATCTTCGTTTTCTAACATTACAACTGGTTACGAAGCCCTTGTAACTGTGCTTAAGGAAGAAGGCGTAAGTAACGATATTTGCAAGGAGGAAGTCGCAGATTTTTTAGCAGTGCGTGATATAAAGTGTTTGTTGCGTGAGACCGAACATCGCATTTTGGATGATCGTCAATTTCTGCAAAATATCATACCGGCAACAGAATCGACTCCTTTGGAAGTTCCAATAAAGCGCGTAGCTTTGAGATCTTCGGTGTGCCAGCGGGGAAGATTGGAAGCAGACTCGGTGGAAAAAGAAGTACACTGCAGTTCTGTTAAGAATTGTTCTGAGAAGAACAATACCAGGCAAGAAGCAAAAAAAGAACACGGTTTTGTGGAAACAGAAAAGTCACATGATTTGCGGAAATCGTGTATAGAAAATTTGGACGATGCATCGATAATGAACACGGGCTTGAATCGACAGAGAAGGCGCACCATTTGATCGAACCGTGTATTGAAGCTTTAGACGGCGTACCTAGGTGTATCGATAAGAAAGAAGACTGCACTCAACTGGAATTGTCAGTTCCGAGTTTTGATCCAAGTGCGTGCAGAGAAGAATTTGGAGGAAGAAGAATCACCGAAACCGCCTTCTTTCGATATCATCCACACCGCAGGTGATAATATTCATGATATTTGTCTATCGGCAAATATGAGAGTGGGTTTGGTGAACGACCCTTTTTTATATTACAAGAACAGATGCCTGTCTGAAAGGCAAGAAATAAGAAAGAGACACTGAACTATTTTCACGGAATGCAATTGACAAGAAATTCGGTGCCAAGACAGGAGTCATCCGGATGGTTTACCTGCTTATCGGCGTAAAATCAAAAGGATTAAGGGAATTAAAGTGAGGAAATACCAGCGATTAAGTGTGTTTGAAAAATGCCCAGGTACTGTGAAATTTCCCGGCATTTAGAAAGGATTAATATATATTCATTTCCGCTTCTTTTTCTTTTGCTTATTATTTACATATGTT
>JAODAC010029813.1:0-15235 GCA_027575185.1 Mimaenictus wilsoni
ATATAGTTCCTCCCCAATACATATCTTTGTTCACATAACATATGATAAATAAATAATAAACCAAAACAACAAATAGTTACACCATTTTTTTCATAACCGGATACTCGTAGTAATCCCCTGTGGAGCTTCCCTTCTTCTTTCTCCTTTACTATGGCGGACACCCTGGGGACCCCATCGCCACTCTCATCTAATCACCCCACGATCACATTCACTCACTCTCATATACCTCTCGCCCATTCTTGATTCATTCCCCTGCATTCCCCTGCTAAGTGCTGCCAAGTATCCCATCCTTCCTCACACAGCCCACACTTTCTAAACTCGTCTTCCATCCATACTTTCAATCCTCTCTCTTCCGAACCCCACCTTGCCCGTGCTATGGTCACTTTTGCTCCTTTTGCTCTGCAGCCAATATATTCCAGCCTCCTCCCCACAGTTTGAATTGCCTGGTACCCTGAATTATAGGCGCTTCCCTTAATATGACCCTGTCTAATTTGTTCCTCGACTTTTTGGACTCTCATTCTCATTACCGCTTCTACTGATCCCCCATTCTCCTATAACTGCCCCACCGCCGTCTCCGATAACCCGCCCCGCCTCATACATCTTCCTTATATCTTGTCCCCATGCATTCTCCCTGGCACTCAATCCTGTCATCCAAATCTGCCTCACCAAACGCTCTTTTCCCATTCTCACTAGCTTTTCCTCATACATTATCACTCTACACTTAGACTCCCACGCCACACTCATTCTTCCGGTTTCCTGCAGGACTATATAATTTGGTGTAGACCTCTATAACCTCAGGTCTTTCAGGAATCACCCTTGCTCTCTTTCCAGCCACTCATATACACCCCACACCTCCACTCCATACATTAAAATTGGTTTCACACTTCCATCCCACATTCGCATCACCACGTCCCAGTTACCTCCCCACTACTTTCCCCACATTTCTTTCACTCTGTTCCATGCTTGCCTGGCTTTCTGTTGTAACCATCGAATGTGCTCTCCCCTTAATCCTGTATACTTGAAGAGAAACCCCAATTATTTGAACAAATCTATCTTCTCGATGACCTCTCCTTCCCAAAACAGTTCTTCTACCCCGCATTTTGCCTTTTCCATATTCACACTTAGTCCCCTTTTGTCCATATACCTTTCAATCCTTTTTAATACCTTTGGCATACCTTCTTTTCGCTTCGCTACATTCACAATCAATTCAACCTTAAAATGATATTAAAAATCACACCTATGAAAAATTCCACATCTATATAACCTATTCATCGAGATAAATAACCAATCTCAAAATTAGCGCAACCTGCAGCACTCAAACATGAGAAGGTACCAGAAAACAACTCAACACTCACATCACTTGAAAATATACTGTCAAGAAACCAGGCAGAAAAACTGGTTTGGTCGATCGCCAGGCATCCGAACCAGATTTGTTATTTATGGTGATCTACCATCAGTGTGAGCTAGCATGTGTGATATTAACAGATATAGTGTAAGTGTAGTGTAATTTAGAGTAATTTAACACGAATGCGTGCTCATTTGGGCATTTTAGGAAAGACATGAGAAAGTGCAGCTTTTGTTTGAGCCCGTTCTGGGCTGTAAACGGACCCGCTGCCGATCGGGTCTCCTAGAAATTGCTGATGAAGTTGGTAAGACTTTCTGGGCTCACCCTGTGTGAGTGACCCCAGTCGAAGTAATTGTACATTTTTGTAAATAAAGTTAGTTACAATTTCAACTTCGACGTATCTACTTCTCTCCGCAGCGCAATCAATACAGTCAATAAAACGGGTAGTATTCGGGCCTGTCTTAAAATAAAAGACCATCGGTGAAAGGTAGCTGAAAACTTTCTCCTCTTCAGTGGTTGATGTTGTGAGCTGAACGGTTTGTTCGCAACACGAGGGATTGAATTTCGCTGTAGATCAACATAAATTCTTCTTAAAATCATTAGTATTATGATGCAAATTTAGTAAATTATATTCTGGTCGAGAGCTAGTGAATTTATAGATTACCGGGTGTTGTTCTCCCAATATTTTCATCTCGTTGTCTCCTCCATTTTCTTTCAAACTGTTATGGTGAGTCCAAGTTTAGACCTTGCCTCTTTATTGGTTTGTTTACCAGTCATAATGTTGCTAAGTAGGCCCTTATGGTCTGGATCCCACATAAGGATAACACGATTCCTCGGAAAACTGACTGATGAAGCAGATGACTATGTGAGCCCCACAGGCCTGAGCAAGCATTTCAGATCATAACAGCAATCATTTCAAATCGCAGTACGTCCCAGAGCCATGTAGATTTTGTATGCACCATTTGTACTTGTACCTATACCAGTTTAGTATATTTCCAAAAGGGTATTTGTCATGATACTACCGATACTCTCATGATACCCCGAAGGAAGCGTCTAAACAAATTAGAATTGGGTAATTAACACTATGAGATAATTAAGTTAATTAACTTTATGATAATTATGTCCATTAATTAGTATAGTAAATTGATGTGGGAAACGAATTGCTGTCAGTTTATAACACCCCCAAAGATGAACTATATTTATACCAGATTTAATTTTAGTTGAACTGTCGTATAGACAAGCGTAATTCTCTACAGAATTTGGGAAAACCCCGCTTTGGAAATAGAGATTTTAGATGAGAACATATATTTAGGCTGGAATTGTACTGTTTTTCTTTACAACTATTAGCCAGGCAGTCTCGAACAGCTTGGCGGCAGTTTATTGCGGAAATTTGCATGGAATCCGAATTCATGCTGGCAGCAGCTCGTAGAGGACGTCTGGCGCATTGCGCGTACCCCAGCCTGCTGCTGTATTTAAGTTTAACGTCCTAACTGCTGACATGTTTAATAGTTTGATTTCGCTATATACCCCCGCGCTCGTAGTTGGGTGAGGCAGCAGCGCGGCGCGGTGGCGGCAAGGCCGGCATATCGTGCCGCGATTTATATTCATCCGGATGTCAGCTTTATACCAACATATTGCGTCCCACCCCCCGGCCGACGTCCACATCCTCATAAGTGCACACGCAAAGTGCAGGAACAACAAGCAAGGCGCGGACAAGACGTGGGCGCATTGCCCATGCCCTGCCATCGCCAACCAACGCGACTTATTTATTCCGGCTGCCAGCCGACGGCACTCGTCGTCGCGCGCCTCCCGACGAATCCGTCGACAACAACCCCGGCGACATATTATGCAATTCCCAGCGACATGCGAGTGCATGCACACATATTGCGCCGGCTTAACTGCGCTTCAACTACCCATCACGCGCACAGACACACAGGGCCTGCCAGCCTGGTCGTCGCTGGAAAATTTCATAAGTACGCCGTGAATTACCCCATCCGTGGTCTATTTGCCTACCTCCATCGAGCGAAATTTACACATTTAAACCAAACACACGCGGACGGAATGTGTGTCTACCTTCGGTAATCTGCATACTCGTCGAAATGGGGAAAGTTGGACGGAAAGAACGCGTCGTAATTCCTAAGTCAACATTGAAATAAAATCGCGTTCTGCCAGCCGCAGAAAGCACAACGGGGTTTGCATGTGCGAGTGTAAAAGGGTTTAAAACATGTATGTGGATATGTGAGGGTGGTTGTAGGTGGATGTGTGCTTGACGGATGCGATCAAAAAACAGGCACGCCGCTCACGCCACAATGCAAACAAACACAATCGAAGTGTATTAAAGAACGCCTGATTGGATTGCCCAGCGAAGCGTTGAGGACGGTGCCGAGGATCTCGATGTGCCGCCGGGTTGACTGGTATGTTACTGACCGAGTGACGAGCTTCACTGAACCTTCCAGGCGCCTCCACCCACGCCACGCATACATACGGCATACTATGTGGTTGGTTACATGTGAGAGCACTCTGACATTCAATTTCATTGATTCCAGCCGATGCCCAAACCGGCACCAAATTGAAACTCACGTCAAAAGTGGAGCGCAAGTGGATACAGCTGAAATCACAAAATGTCCCTTGAACTCAATTCAATATTCAAGATATTTTCGATGTGCCAACATAAAGATCGTCATTACATAAACCCCGGGAATGATAATATTTCGTAATGATAAGATTTCATCTAATGTAAAACTATCATTGTTACATGGATATTGTTCCATATGTTCATATTTATCAGGATTTAAGATTTCAATTCAAACTTAATCCTATACAACGCCAATTACAATTAATAAGAACATCCCCGTACACTACAAGGAAATATATGAACCTATCAGAAACTAATTTATGAGAAGAGAATGTGATATTCATACCTTCTGTTGCCTTAAAGAGAATCATGTCCAAAACCGAAATCTACCATATAGATTAATAGGATCATGATATCTCAGGTTTATTTTTTCTGTAGAAATCGGAAAAAGAGGATGCCATTATTTGTAAGAAACATAGGTGAATATAAAATTGAATGCAGCAATACGGTTTTAGGAAATAGATTTTGGTGATAGACTTGTGTAATGAGTCAACCAGAGAAATTAAGTAATTCACTAATAATGTATCAATCATGTGCCATGAGGAAATTAGTGATACGAACGAATCAAGAGTAGAGTCTTCACGTTGACTAAATGCGACATCATAGATTAATTTTCCAGGAAAATACTTCGTTCTGATCAAATCGGGGAGAGTTAAAAGTCTTCCTTCCTCCTAGTCACTTCAGATATTACCATCTTACTAACAGAACAGTGGATCTATCAAGTTTGAGGTAGAGAAACTTGACTTAATTCAGTAATGGTTCAATCACAAAGTCATTCAAGGAAATTATAGCATTCGGGCCACGATGAATCAGATGAGAAGAATTACATATGAATGTTGCCAGTATTATGATAAATTCAACGTCACTGGTTTGTTTTACCAGAATAGCTATTCCATATCTTAGAAGAGAATCACCATCTTCTCCTTTCCTGGAGAAGTGAGAATATTGAATATTGAGTTCGCCAAAAATAAATTATACTACAGAAATTATTTTAGTTCAACGCTAGCTTAAAAAGATGCTGGATGTAACTGGATTCTGCAAGGCTCCTCGAAGTTCTATCACCCGAAGAGGGTCTTGCTTATCAGGATTCTATCTCTGCATTAATGTGTGCCTATTGCTAGTCGACTCCACTTGGTCGTCGTCAATCCGCATCTGTTTTTCCCTATTTTCCTATTTTCTTGGCCTTCCTGCCGATCTTGTTCCATACATTTGAGCGTCCTAGAAACTTGAACTGCCCATCTCAATCTCTGAAGTTTTATCAGTATAGAACTCAATATTGTATCTAACTCTTCTGGTCTTGCCAACCGGTGCTGTCCCATGATTCTGCGTAGCACCATGTGTTTGCATCTGTTATTACGGTGAATACATTAACCATATCCCTCCAGAAATGTAACAGAAGGAGTAGACCACCTTCGTCTTCTTATATCGGGTAAAGAATGCTGTCTGTTACTTCGTTAAAGTGACGCCTAATGCACAAATATCCAATTTGCATAACAGAGTACGAGGAACGATGAAGTAGGTTGTTCGGGATGAATAATCACAATAAAGGGATTCCTCCACAATTCCTTTTCTGAAAATAAAAAAGGATGACATAAAATTCTGTAAAACTCGACTAAATGTTAATCAAACTAAATATTATATTCAGGCTTCCCATGACCTAAATATCATTTTTATGTGTTGTCACACACTTAATTTATCAGTAAAGTTACAGTTGAGTAAAAATATCAAATTTGGATAAGTCTAAACATAACCACTGATATTAGCTTATTTGACCACCATGTACATGGGAAAAGAAAAAAAGCCTGATCTGACTTAATCCTGTAATGGGTCATTGGAGAAAGAAAGTTTAATTGTTGCTTTCCACAACTTTTAGCCTTATCTCCAGTGGTGCTCGTGGAATCAGGGATTCCAATTTCTGCGAGCGTGTCGCAAGTGTGTGATTCCCAAACGGCCAATAACAATAATGATAACCTTTTCGCTGTTGCTCGCGCGACTCTGGTTAAGAGTTGTCGGTAGTTTCAATAATCGTAATGGCGGTAAAACAACGCCGGACAACTTCCAAAACGCGCGGCTCTCACGCGCGCCTTGAGATTCGATCGGCGGGTATTGGGAGTCGTTCGTTTTCCGCTTTCCTGCGTCTCCACCATTGCTGTTGTGCTTCAATGATAGTGATGGTGGTTCCACGCGCACATGCGGCAACCACAAGCGTCTGTGGAAATCTGGGGAGTCTCCTGTTTCGCATTTCTGCGATGCTGTTGTCTGGTGACCGGTTTTCTACTGTTTCGTTGGTGTCGCACACGGCGCACCTAGATGGATATTAAGTGTCTTGGGTTTCCAAACACAAGACTGGGAATTGTGTGTTGCGGCGTGCGACAAACTTTCGGAAATGGCGGGGATAGATTTTCGAGCCCTTTCCGAAGGGGACATGCTGTTTATTCGTGGGATTTTGTTAATAATAAATATGATTCGTATTGCATTTATGTTTTGAAACTTTTCATTTTTATCCTGCCGCAAATGTTTCTTTTAGAAAGGTCATAGGAAAAATTCATTAATAAATTTAGGGAAACCGATTGGATTTTTAAACTATTTACATGATGAAGGGCATGTTTACGGTATGGATGGGATAAGCTGCATTGTTGCAGTCCTTCACGGAGAGAATGGTAATTATAATTTACAAAAGTGGGGATAGGTCGTCGGTCGTAAATTATAGGGGGATAACAATGATGGGAGCATTGTATATACCTCATAGTGTATCGGAAATTGGAAAGAGAAAGAGGTAAAGGCTGGATGCCTAATACCGGAGTCCCAAGCAGGTTTTAAAAAGGGGAAAGGGACGACAGAGCAAATTGTCACACTTGCGAGGATGGTGAAAGAAACAGTAGCGAGAAAGGAAATGGTGTATGCAGTTTTATTGCACCTTATGGGGGCCTACGATACAGTCCCTCGTGGTAAGGTGATTAAGTTTTTAGGAAAACAGGGTGTAAGTGAGGTGATTGTTAGTTGGGTGCACATGAATTATGTTGAAATGTACGCTGTGCCGAAACTGAATGAGCGGATATCAGAAAGGTTTAGGAGTACAGGAGGTGTGCGGCAAGGGTGCTCGATGAGTCCGCTTCTGTTTAATCTGACATGGAAGAGGTTTTACGAAACGGACAAGATAGTGGAGTTGTGATAGGCAGAAGGAAAGTATGAATGCTGCCGTATGCAGACGATGTGGTGTTCTTGGCAAGGGATAGCATGCAGCGTATGAATAAAAGGTTTGAAAGGTGTTGCGAAGAGTCCTCCTGTCGACATCAACCTTTGATGTTCGTAGACAGTAATGATTGAGCTGCGGAAAGAAGTTGACCCGTCGAAGTATGGATTGTGGCTGTTGAAAACAGCGAGGCTAATAGGCAATAAAAAGAGCATAAAGCAAAAGGTATCCGGTGTCTGGAGCCGGATGCCCATTTTGGGTTGTGGGTTTGGCATTCGAAACCTTGGTCGTTTTCGTTGGTGGGTTTCAGTTTGGTAAGAAGTGTCCGTGTTCGCGGACTGGCCATGTTTGTAAATCTATAAAAAACGTAATACGGCTACATGTTTTCCACATGTTTTGTGTGTGGGGGAGAGAGGTACCAGTGGTGCATCCCAATTGGACGGGGGTGTGCTTATTTTAGTCACTACGTCGATTTGTTGGTGGAATTTCTCATGGTGGGAAGTTCGTGGGAGTTTGTATATGTTTAGATTTAGGATTTTTGTAAATAAAAATTCAGTTATTACCCAAACTTTGCGGCGTCAACAACTTCTTCCTCGACTTACACATTAGACGGGTAGTCCAGCCCTGCATTTGTTTGTTATGATACTTTTGTATCATTTTCCGAGTTTCCCTGCGTGGAACTCGGTGGCGACCGTGGTGTTTTCAGTCCGCCTGTCTTTAGTTCTAACCCTACCTTGGTCGAGCATGTCCTTGGTATTTTCGCGGTTCTGAATAGTGGCTAAAGTTATTTCAAAAATATTACACCACCTCGACTGAAGTTCACTCCTCCAACTTCCAACACCATATATCTCTACCTTGTACATCCACTCTTCTGTTATCTACCTTCGGCCAAAATGTCATTTATTTTGTTATTATGTTAATATTACTTTTATTTTATTCTTATTTACATAACGTAATTATTATATTAGATTATTACTAAGAAATTTTTAGAAATTTCAAGATAGAGTGAGGTAAACTTACTCAAAATGGGATGTAACATTACAAAAATATCTGTTATAAATATGATTAACAATTGATAAGGTGCTTACCACGCAAGAGGTCCTTGAATGGGTAAGAATTTTCCTGATATTATGCGCACATATCCATGGCTTAGATAAGTTGCTATCCAAAACATAGTTAATCTTGTACGTTATTAAATAGTAGATAAATAAAGAAACTACTATTTGTTTGATTTAACCTGGCATCGAGTATTATGATCATTAATTCTATTCAATTCAGTTAGCTCTATTGGATATAAGAAGAATTATAAAATATGATTCCATTTCAGAACCTTGTCAGCAGCAGTTATTGGTCATACCGCTAAGTCGTATTATTCGTATATTTGTTGCAACACATAGATTTGCAAACTGTTCAACTCTGTAATTGCTCTGCACCTGACAATTCCATGAACTTTGTTGCACAAATAAAGCCTGGTGTTAATGGAATACTCAGCAGCTATCTATGTTGATTATTGATCAATCTTCTTATTAATATCGACAGTTTTCAACGTAATTACATTTATTTAATTCATATTACCCTCGGAAATTGGTATTTTATCTATAATAAAATCAGATATCCAGTAATTAGTGCACTACCAATTATTTTCGATTCATATTTATTAAGCTTACAATTGAAAAATATATGAAAAGGTAGTTTCGACAGAAACAAACAAGTTATAGCGAATATTCGTAATTTATGGAACATACGTGTATACACAGGAATTAATACATTTACTAGATATATTCTATTTTAATTTTTAACACCATTTCTAATTACTTTAATAGCATGTTTTGCATTTATAGATAATAATAGTTCAATGAATGGTATATAGTTACACATTGTCGAGTACAAAATCATTATAGAATACGTTCAGTATCTGAAATTCGATACATATGTTTTGAGATTTATGGATAGAAATCATTAGTGGCGACAAGTTGATCTGATACTATCACATCGTTCATTCGAAAACGCCGAAGGTCTTTAATTTTAGCAGGATCTGAACTACCCGTTAGTAGACAGTAATGATTGAGCTGCGGAAAGAAGTTGACCCGTCGAAGTATGGATTGTGGCTGTTGAAAACGGGGGGGGGGGGCTAATAGGCAATAAAAAGAGCATAAAGCAAAAGGTATCCGGTGTCTGGAACCGGATGCCCATTTTGGGTTGTGGGTTTCAGTTTGGTAAGAAGTCTCCGTGTTCGCGGAATGGCCATGTTTGTAAATCTATAAAAAACGTAATAGGGCTACATGTTTTGCACATGTTTTGTGTGTGGGGGAGAGAGGCACCAGTGGTGCATCCCAATTGGGCGGGGGTGTGCTTATTTTAGTCACTACGTCGATTTGTTGGTGGAATTTCTCATGGTGGGAAGTTCGTGGGAGTTTGTATATGTTTAGTTTTAGCATTTTTGTAAATAAAAATTGAGTTATTACCCAAACTTTGCGGCGTCAACTACTTCTTCCTCGACTTACACATTAGACGGGTAGTCCAGCCCTGCATTTGTTTGTTTGGATACTTTTGTATCATTTTCCGAGTCTCCCTACGTGGAACTCGGTGGCGACCGTGGTGTTTTGAGTCCGCCTGTCTTTGGTTCTAACCCTACCTTGGTCGACCATGTCCTCGGCATTTTCGCGGTTCTGAACAGTGGCTACAGTTATTTCAAAAATATTATATTTATTAAGCTTACAATTGAAAAATATATGAAGAGGTAGTTTCGACAGAAACAAACAAGTTATAGCGAATATTCGTAATTTATGGAACATACGTGTATACACAGGAATTAATACATTTACTAGATATATTCTATTTTAATTTTTAACACCATTTCTAATTACTTTAATAGCATGTTTTGCATTTATAGATAATAATAGTTCAATGAATGGTATATAGTTACACATTGTCGAGTACAAAATCATTATAGAATACGTTCAGTATCTGAAATTCGATACATATGTTTTGAGATTTATGGATAGAAATCATTAGTGGCGACAAGTTGATCTGGTACTATCACATCGTTCATTCGATCCATCATTACTCTATATTAAAATTGTGTATATGTTAAATCTTAATAATACTAATAGGAACAATTAATTTCTAGGCACTTCTATGCACCTTCTTTTGCAATTAGTAGATATTTATTTTTTGGCATTTAACAATATCCTTACAAAAAGCATTCGCCAATAGACATTTACATTACATCAAAAAAAAAAACTCAACAATAATTTACTACTAATATTTACAACCAAAATAAATACAAATAAAATACAACTGTTGTATTTCACCACACCCTATTGAGTCATATCTCTCCTCCGCTACCCTTTCTCCTGCATAAATAGCCTCACTATTGTCACACTCTCCCCTGCCTCTCTCAACCACTCTCTCACATTCCCACCCGTGCTTCCCAAATCATTCAACACCCCTCTCACATATAGCCAGATGATCCCAAGAATCAACACCGCTCCTACACCACATACACCTCATGTACTCATATCCCATCCATACCTTTCTCCCCTGCTCTTCAGTTCCACATCTTGCTCTGGCCATAATCATTTTCTCTTCTGCGGTCACGTTCTTTTTATCAATATAGGTGGGTCTCCGTGCTATTGTTTGAATTAGGCCGTAACCTGTGTTATACGCACTATTGCCAATACATTTTTGGCGCTTCTGCTCTTCCACCTCTTGGCCCCTTTCACGAACAAACCATTCAAGCATTCCTGACTCGCTTATCATTGCTTCCACTGCCTGCTCAGATACACCCATATTCTCATACTCCGTTTTTCTGCTTCTCTCCCTCCACTCACCCCTTTCCTGGCACACTATTCCCATATATCCTTCACCAATCTCCCGGTCCCCATTCCCTTCAGTTTCTCCTTAAATCGCGCTACTTTATTCAGACTACCAGACTCCCAGCTACAGACTCCCATTTAATTGTCATTCTGTCACTTTCTTGCAACACAACGTATCTTGGGGTAGATCTCTCGAGTCTCATAAAATCCTTGATGAACCATGCTTGCTCCCTCTCAATTACCTCCCATTCAATCCGTCCCCACACTTCCACCTCGTACAACAATCTTTTGCAATTATTGGTTCACTATTTATTTTTAATTAGTTAATTATTTGGTTCACTATTTGTGTTAAAATTAAAAACGTATTCGTAATTGATGGAATATACGAGTATAGTCAGGAATTAATGAATTTACTAGATTTATTTTATTTTAATTATTACACCATTCTAAATTAAATTAATAGCTTTTTTTTAAATTAATTAAAGACGAGGTAATCTCAATACTCAACAAGGAATCAACACACAACATAAAAGAATCAACAATAACAACAATATCACCTTATCATGTAAAAATATAAAAATAATAAATAAACATATATCCAGGCTGAAGGACCAGTTAGGTCGATAGCCAGGTCTATGGCCCAAATACAATATTATTTTTATTCGTGATTGATAAAACATACGAGTCTAGTCAGGAATTAATACATTCCCTAGATTTATTTTATTTTAATTTTTAATCAAATATTAGCATTTTTTTAATTACTAAAAATGATACTTCAAATAAACGTATATAGTTCCACATAGTCGAGTACAAAATCAATATAGAATACATTGACAGAATACATTGAGTATCTGATTTTCGATACATGTGTTTTGATATTTATGGGTAGGAAACATTACTGGCGGCAAGTTGATCTCATACTATCACATCGCTCCTTCATACCATGATTACTCTTTATTAAAATTTTATACATATTTTACCTTAATATCACTAATAGGAGCAATTAATTTGTAGGCATTTCTATGCGCCTTCTTCTTCAAATACGTTTTTTCAACAAAGCAAGCTATTAGAATTTTACCGTTTGTACCCTACAAAAATAATATCAATTTTCCGTCTTTGTTTAAGTTTTTGCAATTTTTAAGGTTTTTTTTTCTCGGATATTTTATCTCGTCCCACAGGGCGTGTCCCTTCGGTGTCGTACACCTAACACACAACCCATTTCAGCGTTTTCCACATTGTGCGCTCCCCATTTCCGCCTCCCGTTTTCCATTTCTTCCTCGGGGCCATACAGTCGGCCAACAATTGAAACAATTGAAAATGAAATAATGTGGTCGACGGGCCGCCAATGGCTTGGCCCCGCGTGCGTTCAGCACTCGTGCGCCACATAAGCTCTCTGGAGCTTAATTATTTTTATGCACATAATTTGGAAGTGGCATTAAGTGTAATAGAGAGCGCGTCGTCCGGGGGCCGTACTGATGGAGTTACGGCGCGTCGCCGCCGCCAGTGAGCGTCACAACCACCGTACCGCCACCGCCGACACCGACGACGGCGCCCAATTCTCTAAACAATTGACCGCGTTGTCAAACCGACGCGCAAACAATTCAACCCCCTTCAACCGACGAAACGGGTCTATAGAGTGAGATTAACTCTGCGCGAAAATCGCCGAAATTTCCAAGTGCTGAAGTTGCGGTTGAAATATAATTATTCCATTATTATATTTATACTTGCTAAATGTGTATGAATTAAAACATAAATTCCGAAAGGCACAAGTTGCGATTTTTAAATGAGAAATATTTAAACACTTGGTATACGGGTTGGTTGCAAGTCCAAGCAAACTACATCCATGCCAACCGCGTGCCAAAAAGTGGCCGACAATTAAAGTTCATTAATAACTTTTTAATTGCGAACAAAAAGCACGAGTTTGACAATATATTCTCAACGCTCGCCGCATAAGGTTCATGAAGTTTGCGCATTTTTCGCATGCTTTTGACTCTTTTTCTTTTGTTCTTTATTTTTGTGGAAAGTGTGGAATATTTCATTTTGAGGTTAACTTTCTGACTTTAAAAACTTTATTATGAAATTATAAAACGATTAAAATGTTTGTGAATACTTTTCATGAATTATTATTTATAAATTATATAAAGCATACATTTCTTTTTAAAATTTATTTGGGTTTACCGAACATCGACTACAATGACTAATACCAATATAAAGACAAGCCACCCAGAGATTGAAGTGGTTGACGCGATGGGCTGGCGCTTTGCATAGGCCTGGCTTTTCTCACCACCATACAGTCTCTGTGGACACATGTGGTGCAGCACGGCTTGTGCGCTTAGGCCCGAGATCGGATATACCCGGAGAGACAGAGAGAGTGAAAGTGTAAGGAAGTGTGTCCGAATGCCAGAGAAGCATGGTTTGTGGGCGAGTTCAGTCTCACCACCACCTAGAATAGTGTAAGGAAATGGTGGTACTGCTGGTAGCTGGTAGCAGTCGGCCTGTAATCTTCAGGACGTTCGTCTGCATGTGGACCCAGCGCGTTCACCGCCCTACAAACATGGCTGCCACTCAGAAACGTCCCCTTTTAATTAAGTCGTAATAACACCGACAAGTGGATCCGGCGTGCCACAAAAAAGGGCTGCCGACGCCGACGTTGGTCCGCGACAGAGAAGTTTAATGGCCACGGAGGCTAAGACTTTTCGAGCTGGGCCACCACTTAGTTTTGGCATTAATCTGGCACTGGTCCTAAGTGTTTGGCTGCATACTTTCTTAATATGATTAGGCCATCATGGGTTAGGCTCCATTAATACTTCAAGATTGGTAAGATTTAGCGATTGTGACCTTATGGCTCTGAATAGTTATGTGCTCCTCACCAGTCCTTTCATTATGTGGGCCACCAATGAATGTCGATGTTGCTAAAATATACTTGTGAGTCTAAATTTGTGACGGTGGCTGCATGTAGACATATACATTGTACTTCCTCTAGCCTAATCTTGTGTAAACTAAAGATGAGAATTAATGATATTATTAAATGAAGCCTGAAAGATTTAAATTACTCAGGAATGAATTCTGAGGCTGGCAGATATATCTCCTTTAGTTAAAGTTATTTGGGTTTACCGAACATCAACTACAATGACTAATACCAATGTTCATAAAAAAATCATGTTGCAATATATCCTCACAGAGAATCATAGTCGGGGCCTTTCACCCAGCTGTCATTGGACATACAGCTGCGTCACTTCGCTAGGCCGTTTTCATAATTATAAGTATATGATTAAAACATGAAGCAACGATTAAAATTTGAGAAAATTCAATTTTAAAACTGGTAAAGGATGTTTGGAGACAGAGTGTTGCGAACAGCAACATCAACCCGCGAATCTTTTATTTTTAGCAGGATTCGTGGATTACCCGTCCGATGCAAATTGTTGTAGATGTTAAAGAGAAGTAGATGTTTCGGGAGTAAAAATGTGACTAACATTATTAAACATAATTCTTAAAACGAAAGTTTATCTTGATCTCGCCTCCGCCGACGACTTTGAGCGGGAGAAGGCCGATAACACCTTCTAACAACGGCATACCAAGCCGGGCACACCGCCCACAATCATACCTCCAGGCGCGCCCTACTTGTCTCACTCTCTCCTGCCCACAGGGTGCCTCTCTGCCTGTAGCTACACACATGCAGCTGGGCACGCATGTACCGTTACGCTTAAGGCGCCAAACGCTTCGTGCAACCACTTAAACCTACCCCAAGAGCGTCTTGTGCCTCTATGCTCTCTTTATTAACCACTTGACGGCTCAGGGCTTACAAAAAACGTGAAAAGCATGTGGTGCAGACTAAACAGCTCAAAAGTTTTTTCACGCCATACTAAATATTGATAATTTGGCGACAAATATAAAAAAAGAGCTCAAACTTGGCTCGCCGTTCTCAACACAGAGGAAGGCAAACTTGTTAGATTGTAAAGTGCAACCTGAAGAGAATTTGCCATGCCATGAGAGGATGTACTCTAAGAATATGTGGGGCATACATACTGTGTCGACAGAGGCTGCAGAAATTCTATCTTCAACCCCTCCTCCGGACCTGGTAGTGCTAGAACGACAAAGAAGCTACCGACGACTAATAGGCAAGGAATCTAGGTGCAGCGAGTCTAATGTTTAGGGGGTGCGAACAACTGTAACGAACGGCGTTAGAACTTTTGAATTTGTGACTGACGTCCGCGGTTCCAAGTTCGTGGTTTGTCGGTCGGCTC
>JAODAC010029824.1:0-5000 GCA_027575185.1 Mimaenictus wilsoni
TATTTTGTATCGCGGCTTTCAGTTGCCAGGTCTCGCAACCGTATATCAAGATTGGCAATAGGATGGTTTGGTATAGTCGTCTCTTTCGTTCTTTGGAGATCTGAGTTGCCCATAAAAGTGAATTTATGGTTTTTGTTACGTGACGTCCTTGCTGTATTCTTGTACATTGCTTTGTTAATATTAATAAATTTGTTCAAAAACTCAAACTCTGGGCTTACCACGTAGGAGGACGAGGTTCAATTCCCCGAAGTGGGCAATCCACCGGGTGAATTATAGTTAATAATTCACCCACTACACACCTCACACACTACAACATTCAACATAATTCATCATTAAAAAAATTCAACACCCAACATTCAGCACACAAACATTCAACATGCAACATTCAACACCCTACAATACACAACAACAACAACAACAACAAACTCACAAATTGTGAACATACACAAATCAATTGTAATCACGGCGGAAAAACTCCCGAGTTAATAGCCACTAAAATATATACATTAATTTTTCAAAAAATTTTGATTATTTTTTATTTACTTTTTTTATAATTAAATTATAGGCAAAAATGCATATGTACTCGTAAATATTCCGATATATTTGTTTGCCAATGATCTAAAGTATTTACTGTCAAAGCTTGTCCAATAAAAATTAATGAACTGTTTATTACGAAACCAATGAGGCTAATTAAGACATCTATAAATTCAAAAATGTGGTTTTGATATTTACACTTGTCGGCAAATACTATCTATTTCGTATTGTGTGTGTGTGTGTGTGTGTGTGTGTGCATGAGTAAAAAATAGATTTATTATTCGATGTTGACTTTGAATGTGACTTTGTCAAAACAAAGTGTAAATCGTCGTTTACGTCCACGTCCGCACCTTCAAAAATTGCTTCTATTTGTTGATTTATAGTTTTTTAATATATTTTAATATATTCAATTAATCACAATTTATGGATTTCTTTGAATTAAAGGAAGGCATATTTGGTAGTTTATATCAGTATAAATAATGATGTAATCTAATAAACAATTACTATCTGAAATCCGGGTATTTCAAATTCGGTTACTCGAAACTCGATTTTTTAATATTAAAAAAAAACGAGGATAGATCAATAATATGTTTATAAACAGGATTATTATTCATCCCGGTAAAAAAATGTTATAAATGATGTCGTAAGGAATATTTAAAAAGGTATTCTTTTCCGATATCAGGATTTTCAAACTCGGTTACTCGAAACTTTAGTTTTGCATATTTATTATTCATTTATTTATTCAACAACCCTTTTCTACCACATAGTGGTGTAAGGGAATAGTAACTTTCACATATTTAAAAAAGTTACAATCAATATAGTAGGTTACAAATTTAAAAAATCCAAAACACGAGTTTTTAAAAACTCGGTTTTCCGGAACTCGCGTTTTTCATATGCAAACAAAGTTAAAGATAATGTAATAAGAAACTGTTTTTCAGGGGACTATATTCCAACAGCCGCGTCGTTATACGAAACGCGAGTATTAGATATTTTCAAATATGTTTGAAACGATGTATGCAATAAGAAATATTTAATAACATGAACTTCGAATCAGGGATTTTACAAATTCGATTACCCGACTTTGAAGATTCAAACAAAATTATTACATGAAAAATTTAAATAATCCGTAGCGTATTTCAAAACCTGGGCTGTCAAAAACTCGGTTACCCGAAATTCGAGCATATTTAAAAAAAAGTATTAAGTATTAAGTAAAAAGTATTAATTAAGTTTAAAAAAATATTCTTCCCTGAAATACGGATTTTCAAACTCGATTACTCGAAACTCGAGTTTTATTTATTAAAAAAAAGTTAAAACGATAAAGAAATCCTGTTTTTAAAACTCACGTTATAAAAAAATCGTTTACCCGTCATCCGGATTTGTAAAAACTCGGTTAACTTAAACCATCGAATATCCTCTATCAATATATTGTTTCTAATTATTAATTAGAAGAAGAAATATTAAAGAAATATTAGTTATGTTGTAATTTACTTAATAGAACCGCATTTATTTGTTTCTAATTCCGAAATCGATTAACATACAGATTAAACACTAAAAAGTTATTTTAGATAGTTGTAGATATTGACAAAAATATATTAAATATTATATTATATATGTATTAAAATATTAAATAAGACATGATTTATTACAGTTATTTGTCGACACAGTTTTTGCTACTGAATGTATGTACAAACAATTCTAGATATGCATATTTTACACACGAGAACACACGCGTATCTTGTCAACGCATTAATTTATTGCGTCAAACACGTAAATTCCCAAACTAAATCGAACGTACATCCACGTAAATTAGTACCTACTTATCCATTTATCTATTGGTGGTCTCCTTCCTCGTTTTCATAAACGTCGGACATAATTGGGAAAATTCACGGCCAACACGAATTTCTGACGCATTTATTTACACCTTATTTATATCAATTTAACCTATTAATGTCAAACTCGTTTTTTATACTACATAAATTTATAAACTCGAATAATGTAAGCATAATGAAAGAAGAAATCTGAGGAACAGAAAAAAAAACAGAAAAAAACTAACCTTTGGTCTACTAAACTCGGGTAATCGAAACTCGGTTAACCGGTTATCAGTTATTCGGCTATCCGGAATTTCTTATTACATGAGATTCCATGTAACCTGCACCGGAATGGAATGGATAGCCGGAATTCTGTTAATCGTTACTCGACTAACTGAAATTCGATTCAGCGGAACTCGGTTAACTGAAAATGGGTTAAAGGACAGCTTACAATAGGATTATTAGTTTCTGAGCTACACGCCCCCTAAATTCGACTTGAATTCATCAGTCAAACGTGCGAATACAATTTTTTTAGAAAAAAAAACATATTTATCCACAAACAGAATGAAGAGGTAAAATTCCTAAATTATACTAATTATTCCTACATATCTGACTTGTTAAACGAAAAAAATACATTTACATTATTATAACTCGAGTAATCGAAACTGGGTTAACTTGTTATTAGTTATTCGACTGTCTGAAATTTCTTATTACATGGGTTTCCATGTAACCTGCACGTGGATAGTCGGAATTCTGTTAACAGTTACTCGACTAACTGAAATTCCATTAACCGGAACTCGATTAACTGAGAATGGGTTAAAGGATAGGTTACAATAGGAATGTTAGTTTCTGAGCTACACGCCGCCTAAATTCGGTTCGAATTCACCAGTCAAATATTCGAATACAAGTTTTATTTTTAGAAAGGAAAAAGAAAACTACAAACAGGATTAAAAGGGAAAAATTCCTTAATTATATTAATTATTCCTATATTCCGGACTTGATGAACGAAAAAAATACATTTGCATTATTATAACTCGAGTAATCGAAACTCGGTTAACCTGTTATTAGTTATTCGACTCTTCCAAATTTCTTATTACATGAGTTTCCGTGTAACGTGCACCTGGATAGTTGGAATCCTGTTAACAGTTACTCGACTAAATGAAATTCAGTTAACCGGAACTCGGTTAGCCGAAAATCGGTTAAGGAAAAAGTTACAATAGGATTGTTAGTTTCTGAGCTACACGCCGCCTAAATTCGCTTCGAATTCACCAGTCAAATATTCGAATACAAGTTGTTTTTAGAAAAAAAAAACTACAAACAGGATGAAAAGGGAAAATTCCTTAATTATACTCATTATTTCTATATTCCTGACTTGATGAACGAAAAAAATAAATTTGCATTATTATAACCCGAGTAATCGAAACTCGGTTAACCTGATATTAGTTATGCGACTCTTCGAAATTTCTTATTACATGAGTTTCCATGTAACCTGCACCTGGATAGTCGGAATTCTGTTAACAGGTACTCGACTAATTGAAATTCGATTAATCGGAACTAGGTAAGCCGAAAATCGGTTAAAGAAAAAGTTACAATAGGATTGTTAGTTTCTGAGCTACACGCCACCTAAATTCGGTTCGAATTCACCAGTCAAATAGTCGAATACAAGTTGTTTTTAGAAAAAAATATTATTAACTACAAACAGGATGAAAAGGGAAAATTCCTTAATTATACTCATTATTTCTATATTCCTGACTTGATGAACGAAAAAAATACATTTGCATTATTATAATTCAAGTAATCGAAACTCGGTTAACCTGATATTAGTTATGCGACTCTTCGAAATTTCTTATTACATAAGTTTCCGTGTAACCTGCACCTGGATAGTCGGAATCCTGTTAACAGTTACTCGACTAACTGAAATTCGATTAACCGGAACTCGGTTAGCCGAAAATCGGTTAAAGAAAAAGTTACAATAGGATTGTTAGTTTCTGAGCTACACACCGCCTAAATTCGCTTCGAATTCACCAGTCAAATATTCGAATACAAGTTTTTTTAGAAAAAAAAATTATTAACTACAAACAAAATGAGAAGGGAAAATTCGTTAATTACGAAAAAAAACATTTGCATTATTATAGCAAATACACATTAGTATTATTATTATTACATGCAAATATATTACAGCGAAATATTCAAAATCTCAGAATCACCATACATAATAATATCACACGTGCGTTGGTACGAAGGTACGAGAAACGAAAGACGCAAGCACACAAGCAACCAACCAAACAAGCCATCATAATACCAACTAATAATTACGCATGGGAGGTAATTAAATCATTTCGTACATAATGAGCGTAGGACAAAAAACATATTTTCGCGTGAAGATGATAAGGTGTACGTAGATGTCGTTATCGTCGACGATTGGCGAGTTGTTTAACATTATTTGGAAAATTTCACTCGTTTCTAATAAATTTGTAGCTAACGTCGTGTCCAAACGTAGGCTGTAACTACGTTTAATTAATTAATCGCCGTAAAAACTCCCCTTGACTTACACACTTTTAATTTCAAACTCAAATATATTTCAAACAAGTTCGATAACAAATCAAAACAACTGACTAGCGTGACTGCCGGCTAAGAAGAAAGGGCTAGAAGGACATC
>JAODAC010029824.1:7500-12351 GCA_027575185.1 Mimaenictus wilsoni
ACCAACAGCGTGGACACTTACACTTACCTGGCCGACACTTAAGTGGAGGCAGCGTGAATATATCCAGCCAACTTTGGCACGATCCGTATCAGTCTTAAGTCGACTGCGTTTGCGCACTTAGCTCTTCGCTTTCTGCCTCTAAGCCAACGCGCGTCAGGCACCTGAATTCACATCTTAAATCTTGAATCCTGAATACAGAAGAAAATTGAAATTTAAATAATAAAAATTGAATCAAAAATATTTAAAAAGAAATTTAAAAAAAATTTAAAATTTAAAATTAAAATTTTAAAATTTTAAAAATTTAAATGTTACAAATTTAAAACTTGACAATTGCAAAATAGAAAATTGTATTAATGAACACGTCACGTCGAAACGACGTTAATTGTGTTTTAATGGTAGACGTAATCAAGAAGTGCGTCGATTTGTGTGGTCTAATCGATTTCAAACGACAGCCGAAGTGAAGAATAAAATAGTTTCGAATGTGCCCTTAACGTGCATGCTAGGCGCATTGCTATAAACATTGTTTTTAAAATTTGTTTTTAAATATTTGTTAAACTTGTTAAACTGTTTTGCATTGTTATCTAAGAATTCAAAAAATTTGTTTTTAAATATTTTTAATCAAAGTGCTGTGATTTAAACTGTTTTTTGCGCGTATTTTTCAATTTATTGTAAAGTTTATTACACTTTAAAGTTTACATCAAATCAAAATGCGTTTGGTACCAGACTTAAATCGGTTCCTAGGACGAACCTATTCGGTTGTGAGTACGAATAACTTTACTGAACAGCCTGCGGTGCAGCAGGCGAAGGACAAAGTTCAGGAACTGCATCAGAAGCATTGGAGAAATATAAAACACTTTTCAAATAGTAAGTTTTTCTTTTTGTGTAAATTTCTATAATTTAGGTTTAAAACTTGTTTTTCTGAGTTTAATATATTAAAAAGGTGTTTAAAGGAGGTAGGTTTAAAGATAACAACAAATGGATAATGAGAGTTGCCTTGTTTCGTTCGAGTATAATTAGCTTCTAGTCTTTTACTGCATAAAACAATTTTCTTCCTGGTCAACGGAGGTCGACTCCGTAGCCTCTCTTTGAAAGACCATTTACATGCGGTAACCTGTGCGATTCTATATACACTCTCGGAAAAGTATCGTACACAAGCATGATTGTAATAATCTATATACCATTTAATAGACTATGAAATAGAGAATATGCTGATTTAGGGTTTATTCAATACATTTTTCTATTTCATATTGTTAACAACGTTTAAAGTCTACCCCTGATAACTATGTGAAAAAGAAGAAAATTTTAAATTTTAATCATTGATTATTAACCTAGAAGAGTTAAGCTATTTTACGGGGTATCACTCATATTGATAGTAAAACATTAATTCTTTGGCGCCTACGACGCTTTCTACGCCCTTCTATATACACCCTAGAATATAATCATGCACAATAAGTATACAAATGATCTCTATACAATATGATAGATTATGAAATAAAGAATATGCTGATTTATGTTTAGATGAATATATTTTAATCCTTCATATTGTTAGCAAAATTAAGAAAATTTAAAAATATGAATTCCTTCACGCTTACGTCGCTTTCTGCGCCCTTCTATATATACCCTAAAATATAATCGTACACAATAAGTATTCTAATAGTCTCTATAACATTTGATAGATTATGAAATAGAAAATATGCTGATTTATGATTAAATGAATGCATTTTACTTCTTCATATCGTGAGCAAAGGGTAAAAAAAATCGCAAAATATAAATTCTTTGACGCTACGACGTATACAGCGGCCTTCTATATACACTCAGAAATATAATCGTGTACAAGAATTATACTAATTGTCTCTATACCATTTAATAGACTATGAAATAAAGAATATGCTGATTTATGTTTAGATGAATTCATTCTACTCCTTCCTATTGTTAGCAAAGTTTAAAAAATCGAAAAATATGAATTCTTTCGCGCTTACGACGTTTTCTGCGCCTTTTTTATACACTCTAAAATATAATCGTGCACGATAAGTATTCCAATAGTCCCTATACCGTTTGATAGATTATGAAATGCAGAATATGCTGATATATGACATGTGGAATAAGTTTAATTCTTTCATATTGTTAGCAAAATTAAAAAATTCGTAAAATATGAATTCTTTCTCGCTTACGGCTCTTTCTGCATCCTTCTATATACACCCTAAACTATAATCATGCATGATAAGTATTCCAATAGTCTCTATACGGTTTGATAGACAATGAAATACAAAATATGCTGATATATGATATGTGGAATACATTTAAATCCTTCATATTGTTAGCAAAATTAAAAAATTCGCAAAATATGAATTCTTTCGCGCTTACGGCTCTTTCTGCATCCTTCTATATACACCCTAAAATATAATCGTATACAATAAGTATTCTAATAGTTTCTACATCATTTGATAGACTATGAAATGCATAATATGCTGATATATGATATATGGAATAAATTTAACTCCTTCATAACGTGAGCAAAGGCTAAAAAAAATCGCAAAATATTAATTCTTTGCCGCTTATATCTCTTTCTGCGCCCTTCTATATACACCTTAAAATATAATCGTGCACAATAAGTATACTAATAATCTCTATACCACTTGATAGATTACGAAATGGAGAATATGCTGATTTATGATTAAATGAATACATTTTACTCTGCTACTCCGATAAATTCGGTTCGTATTCACCAATTTACTCTCTAATTGTAAGTAAAACGCACGTATAGACATTTTACTTTAAAAAATGACTGTTAGAATGGTATTTGCAAAGTGTATCCAATCATATTTTATGAGAGTCTTCAAATTTAGTCAATTACCCTGTAAACAATTAACTCATGTAATTTAATGTTACCTCATTCATATACAATATTCAAATATATTGGACGACGTAAGAAGACGAGAAAATTATTGATGGTAAAATTTTCTTTCTAGAATTTAATTTTTGCATCACATTAATTTGTTGCTTTCTACATACATTTTAACAGGTTTACATTATGCTACAATTGACATCATAGTCCATAATTACAATTATTACAACCAAATTATGTTTGTTTATAAGATAATGTACATAAAAATAGGCAAAATTGCGATATTTGGGAGAAATAACAAAATATATCAATTATTAACGATAACCTAATAATTCATTATTAACGAGAAATTGTAATATTAGTAAACGTACAATTACATACGCGCAATTAAAAAAAATGATAGTTCAAGAAAATATAATTTTCTAATTATTTCAATGAATAATTAAAAAGTGAGTGTTTAAACCTGTTATTTATAATTAAGCAGATGTGACGAATAATGAATAACGTGTAACTCATTTCCAATATTTTTCCATTACATGCAGAAATAACTCATAAATACTTCGAAATAATTATTTGAATTAACAACTAGAATTATTGACGAAAAAAAAAAGTTCAATTATACTTGTGTATTCGAAGAAAAGTGATTTTTTTCTAGGTCAAATTTGTTTGCTTAAAAATTAGTGGACACTTAAGTACATGCGTACCATGTAGAAGCCGTCTAAGAGTACGTTCACACCGCACTTCTAAACGCATCGCATAACAGTCCTTTTACACACAGCGCGTAGCGAATTAGGATTGCGATAAATTACATAAAACTGAATACAAAGAGGTGTTTAAAGAGGGTATGTTTAAAGATATCAACAAAATGATATCGAGAGTTGCGTTGTTTCATTCGAGTATAATTAGTTTCTAGTCTTTTACTGCATATAACAATTTTCTTCCTAGTCTGAGGTGGTCGACTTCGTAGCCTCTCATTGAGAGACCATTGATATACGGTAACCTGTGTGCTTCTATATACACTCCGGGAAAAGGATTGTGCACAAGCAAGATTGTAATAAGCTATATACAATTTAATAGATGTTGAAATAGGGAATATTCTGATTTATGATTTATTGAATACATTTTTCTATTTCATATCATTCGCAAAGGGTAAAATATACCCCTGATAAGTCTATGTAAAAAAGGAGGAAATTTTAAATTCAAATTTGCCGCCTAAGAGTACGTTCACACCTCACTTCTCAACGCATCGCATAACAGTCCTTTCACACACAGCGCGTAGCAAATTGGGATTGCGATAAATTACATGAAACTGAATACAAAGAGATGTTTAGAGAGGGTATGTTTAAAGATATCAACAAAAGGATATCGAGAGTTGCGTTGTTTCATTCGAGTATAATTAGTTTCTAGTCTTTAACTGCATATAAAAATTTTCTTTCTTGTCTGAGGGGGTCGACTTCGTAGCCTTTCATTGAGAGACCATTGATATACGGTAACCTGTGTGCTTCTATATACACTCCGGGAAAAGGATTGTGCACAAGCAAGATTGTAATAAGCTATATGCAATTTAATAGATTATGAAATAGAAAATATTCTGATTTATGATTTATTGAATACATTTTTCTATTTCATATCATTCGCAAAGGGTAAAGTCTACTCCTGATAACTCTATGTAAAAAAGGAGGAAATTTTAAGTTCAAATTTGTATGCTTAAAAATTAGTGGACACCTTAGTACATGCGTACCATGTAGAAGCCGCCTAAGAGTATGTTCCAACCTCACTTCTCAACGCATCGCATAACAGTCGTTTCACACACAGTGCGTAGTGAATTGTGATTGCGATAAATTACATGTAATTGAATACAAAAAAGGTGTTTAACGAGGGTATGTTTAAAGATATCAACAAAAGGATATCGAAAGTTGCGTTGTTTCGTTCGAGTATAATTAGTTTCTAGTCTTTAACTGAATATAACAATTTTCTTCCTAGTCTGAGGGGGTCGACTCCGTAGC